>MCJB01005336.1:154419-207225 GCA_002018475.1 Nicotiana obtusifolia
TTTTTTTTTTTTTTTTTTTTTTTTTTTTTTTTTTGCATTTGTGTGGATAATTTTTTTTACTGCCTTTTCTTTGTCTTTGCAGGCTGACTTCCTTTAATATATTTTCTTTTTGTCATTCCAGGTTCTTCCACATGCAAAAGAAGCTGGATACAATGCAATACAATTAATTGGAGTTGTTGAGCACAAGGATTATTTCACTGTTGGATATAGAGTGAGTTAAGAATAGTTTCTCGTCAATTCTCTATCCCTGAAAAGTACACAATATACATTCTCAAAATTGGACTTCTTTTGTGCTTCCTGATATAAAAATGTGAGCCATGCCATTAGGATTTTGCGTACTTTCTTTTGGATTTGTTACATGGTCACAAGGCTTGAACTTGGTGACAACACCTCTCTTGCACTGAGACTTGCTTCCTTAAAAAAGAATTTTCCCCCAGGAACTTTCTCATTGAATATCACCAAGAGGTTAACAAAAGAATAAACAAGGAAAAAGGAAAAACAAAAGATTCTCAAATAGCCAAGACTGAATATAGTCCTCCTTCATCGTCTCCCACACTTTCTTACAATGTTTTGGTGTTTAACTTACAGTGTTAAGTTGTTTCATTTGCCACCTTTGTGTAAACTTGACAGAGGCATTTAATCAATTTCTTTTGGTAAATACAAGGTATACTAAAGGATTAGATTGAGAAATAGACTTAAATGGTAAGGAGAAAGGATCTAAGAGCTCAAAATAAAATAAAGTTGACAGAATGCCTATGTCGTGAACCACAGGTACCAGACTGACACAGTCAAAAGTGGAAATGAAGGCTAGAATAGCACTGAAGATCTCCGGGTTCTTATCAGTGTTGTCAAAAGCGAAAAGCTCTAAGAAGCGGACTTTAAGCGCAAAGCACAATTAAAGTGCGGTCTTCAGTAAAAAAAGGCGCAACTAGGAAAAAAATTAAAAATACATATGTAATTCAAGAAAAAAGAAACAAATTCACTCCTAATGTTTTCCTCGGTGACTAATACACTTATTTGCTAATAATATTTGTTGTTTAGTACTGCTAAGTTCAAGATAGAACTCATGGGCATTGAGGCGCACACCTTAGTGCCTTGTTTACACTAAACCACAGCTTAAGCGACGCGAAGCGCCCTGCTTGAGCTTTTCTGAGCTTCAAGACTTAAGCATGCCTTAAATGAGCCTTTGACAACATTGGTTCTTATGGGTGGGTTCCTCTACAGGTAATGGCCTGTTAAGGAAGGGCACAGTGGAAATGTGAACTTACTAATTACTGTGCTTGCGTATGTGTCTCTGGTGTGGTGAGTATGAGACGGTTGAGGAATGAAGACGGGATTGGTGAAAAGATTAATCTGTCAATTGTGGGCTTGGTCTCTATATGCGTGCGATGGAGGAATTTGTGTGGGTATGTCTCGGCTTTTGTAGAAGATAGGATTTTATGGAAGGAAATGATATTGAGGAGAGGTGGTGGTGATAGGGAGGAGTTGGTGACAGGTTGAAGGTGGTGGGGAAGGATCAATATGGAGGATTTAGGGGTGAGTGGTGATGGCAGGGATGGAAATGGGGTGTCACTGGTGAAGGGGCCTCGGGGAATTGAATTTTACGTCGGCCAGTGATTCTTTTATCCAAACTCAGCTCTTTCCCTAAATTGCTTGATAGTTCTAGTTAGGGAGGGGGGAGGTGAAGGAAAGAGATATTTATTGGTTTACTTCCCTTAGAGGAAGCATTGATGATTTACTTTGGGTGGTGTCATACAGCTGGAGGGCAAGTGAAAGTGCCTGTACGCCCAGTTTTAGAGGGTTGAAAAAGCACACTTTATTCCTTACCAAACAAGGGGAATAACTAGTGCTCCTAATTTCCATCTTCTAACACCTCTTTTTCATCCCATAACCAAACACATAAATTTGTATTTAAAATTAATAGATTGCTTATGAAGGGTTAGAATAGTAAGCTAAATGCATCATACGACATTTTATTTTGATTTATGTGTTGGAAATTGTGAGGCAGCTAGATGCTGGGAAATTTTCTCTGTTTCAGACAAAATAATCAGATTGATGCCCTTTCGTGTATTTAATTACCATATGGAATACATTGGCTGTATAAATCGATCCTGATGTTTGATCCTCAAGTTTGGTAACATTAACAGATCATAACTTCACGAATCCTGCATGAACAGTTGAACATAGTGTTTGTTGAACAATGTAATTGATCAATTGTCAGGTTATGCATTTGAAAGATTGCATCCTTATTTCCCTCTCTCTTTTAGCTATTAGGAAGTAGCTTACTGAACATCATCATATAACCTTTTCTTGAATAGATTCACAACCTCCTGAATCTTTATGACTTATATTTCTGCCTCACCATCAATATGATTTCACCATTTCTTATGTAAAGGTGACAAACTTTTATGCTGTTAGTAGCCGTTTTGGCACACCGGATGACTTCAAGCGCTTGGTTGATGAAGCACATGGTAATCCTTGACGTTTGACCTGGGCAAATATGGTTTACGTCCTGCCAAGCTGTTAGTGACTGCTTATGTTGCATATTATTTGCTTTCTCCTTCCTTTTTATTTTTCTGACTAATATAATTTGTATGATTTGTGATTTGAGGCATAGTTTATTGATTGACTGGTTGGTCTATCATCTATGCTTACTTTCTGTTGGGCTCATTTAGTCGCTATTCTTCTGCTCAGAATGGCATAGCTTAATGCATTTCATTTGGTTTCTTGCACGTTTTTACCAAACCTATTAACTTTTCCTAGAGTTCTATTAGTACCATCGTGTTGCTTTCAAACTCTTCTTTAGCAGTCACAGGATTGTAAAATGCAATTCTAACTAAGGAGCCCTGTTTTCCATCTTTTCTCCAGTACTCTTCCTGCTCATAACAGCCAGATGCCACTAAACTATATAAACACCTTTTCCCCTCGTATTTGCTATCTCTTCAGTGACATTTTATTAGTTTAAAGCTGCAGAACTTGCTTAAGATCTGTCTTGACTTCTCCGAAAAAGTATTTTTTTTAGCTTGACGTCTGGACAAAACTGGAGGTATATTTGGTTGGTTGGTAATGTCAAGTGACATTTTGTTTCTGCATCTTTTGGTGTATATGCCATTCAACATTTCTAATGAGATCCTTTGAAGGTAGCACTTATGGTCCTATTTGTTGAATGTTAAGTGAATACGTGTCTAGATTCATTGAACTTGAGTATGATATTATAAAATATTCTGTTTGTATGTAAGGCTATCACGCATTTGGTTATATGACATTTACTTACCTTATTAGACATATAAGACGATTATTTACTATATTGTACTAAGACTCTTCTTGTATGTTGTTAATAGATCAAGTCAAGAGGAAGTTTTCTGTTTTTACATATTACCTGAGCAGGCAGAGATCCTTGTTTCAATCTCAATGCACCTATTATCAAAAAGAACTTTCAGTGCTTGACCCGTGAAAAAGAACAACGCTGCACATTAGGGGAAGGTATAAAGACATAATTAAATAAATAAAGGTCCTTCCCTCTCTAATAGTTTGGGATTTTAGATGAGGTTGTCACGTAATTTAACTTGTTATAAAGAGTCTGTACGATCTTGGTAGAGTCTCAAGTAGCTTCTGCCCAAGACCACTCGCCAGCCAATATTATTTTCCAAACTCTTTTGTCTCTGATGATTCCACTCCTCTTTCTGTCACTGGCGCCTTGTCTCTCTTTATGCAATCGAACCTCCTCTATAAAGTGATCAATGCCTTCCTCTATACTTTTTCTTGTCATTGTTCTCCCAATTCAAGCTACATTTATGATGTCTTGGGGATTTCCAATACCATACTTTTTTTTCCCTTGGTTGAGAGTAGATTCCTTTCCGTTTGTATGGTAGAAGCACTTTCTTTCACTGTGCTATTCCCTTCGGCTTTTCGGAAGAAGAATCCAAGCACCACTTTTGTATTTGGTTGTGCTCTATACCTGTCGGTTTTAGCGACAACTTTCTGTGTTTCCAAAATAAACGAATTTAAGTTGGTTTTCTCACTTTTTATTTTGAGGGGCAGGTTTAATATAAAGAGAAAATGTGTCTAGATTAATTGAACTTGAGTAAGGAAAATATTATGGAATGTATTCTATAGGATAATCCTATTAGGTTTATCTATTAAGCTATAAAATACATACTTGCCATCTAGGTGTAGAGAGTGGTTACCCATTTCTTGTAAAAGTCTTGGTATTTTTCTGGGATAAGTGTTGGCTTCTTATTAAACAACTTTTTTGAAATAGAGCTTTAGAAGGGTTAAATTAAGAGGACATATTTGTGGTAGGTATCTTTCTTCACTTACATGTAATTACAAAGAAAAATTGTACCAAAGTTAAGTGGAGGTGCACTTACATTATTATATTGGCTCATAGGTTAGACAAACCTCATACGGGGACTGATCTTTAAGATTTGACTTTATTTAACTACCTTTTTAAATTTTATCACATTGGATTATCAAAGACAAGTTCTCTTATTAAGATTTTTCCCTTCCCCAGTTCAAAGTAGCGATGCAGTTGTCCACTCTGGTTTTCCAAAAATAATTTTTTTATGGAACTTAAATTGGTTAAAAATCTCGGTTCAAATATTGCCCTATGCAGCTTATGCCTCTCCTTGCTTTTAGCTTGTGTGTGCTGATAATGATTATAGATGATGTCTGTTTACGTCAATGGATATTTCGGATAACATTGGGACCCACCTCCTTGTTATGATTTCTCTTTACTTTGTATTCAGGGTCCTACTAATTGTGTTCCCTTTTTTTTTTTTTGGGTGTGTGTGTGTGTGTGGGCTCAGGGCTTGGACTGCTTGTCTTTTTGGAGATTGTGCACTCTTATGCAGCAGCAGACGAAATGATTGGATTATCTCTTTTTGATGGAACAAATGACTGCTATTTCCATACTGGTAAAGTCTTAGAACTGAAAATGTTTAGAAGTACTTGACGAACCTTGGTTTTTCTTTATTGGTTACTTTACAAATTTGACATCATTCTGGGGAGGATTATCTTATCTAATCCAAACTATGCATGTGTCTTTTGTGGTTTGAGGTTCTGTGATTTGCAAACCAATTTGGTTACTTAATTATAATACTAGTATTTATTTTGAAACTACCCCATGAAAGAATGCTGGCTAGGCCTACACCTGCTATATCAATATAAGAAGGATTGAGCTCTACAGAGGGGTTCCATAACTAGCTCAAAATATTTGTTGCATAATTACTGTCCTCTTTGGTGGTATACATAAGTGTGCATTGAAGAAGATTTCATGGTCTTCAATAACAGCATCTTAGATCCAATAAGGGAGTGATTAAGTGAAACTTGGTATTTGTATCGGAGATTAAATTGGTCGCCCAATTTAGAATCTGTTCTAGTCACAATCTTTTCGTATCTGAGATCCAAAGTGTAGTGCTCATACCCTCTTTTATTGTATGAAGATCCTATGGCTGATCTGAAAATAGATATGCTGAAAAGCCTCTAATTCGATCCATCATTGTTGCCCATAAGACCATGAATAGCTGGTTGTGGTTAAATGGGAAAACGGTTGGTTGTGGCTTGTGTATATACACGTGTGACTGCGTGCGTATTGTTCAACTGGCCATGTGCAATTCAGGCATATGCAGCATTGGCATGCTTAATCAAATGTGCAGTTACGTGACATGTGTTCATCATGCACCATGCAAGAGCATGTATTGGCCATTCTCATTGTCGCTGATCTTCAATATTAGAATTTTGGTGCAGTTAGAGTACTGTTAGGTATTCATTTGCCCTATTATGCAGTAGCTAAGGAACGGCGCACATATGTGAAAAGTTCACCTTGTACTCTTTTGTGATTGACTATTAGTTGTTTGAAAACTTCTATTTTCTTGCTTTCGTTCACCTAAACTTGTCATTCACACATGTCCCGTGTGGCAATAGAACATAAACAATCTCTATACGTGTCTGGTTAACTGTATGAAAATTTCACTTCGAGTGATTTAATATCCTAAATTCCCGACATACCTAGCTATGAGAACCTATTTACTCATGTTGTATATGTATTGGGGGTTATATATTGAGTCACTGTTGTCACGAATGGCCACCTAGGTACCTAGGCAACGCTCAGTTCCTAGGTGTGTGTAGCTCGGCTACTTTTAGTTTCCTCCAAACTAGATTTATGTCTCCACTCTTCATAAGCAAAGCTGTTGGCATTCGCGCACACACATATTAATGTGCAGATGTGTTTGTGTGTGTCTATATATATATCAATTTACCTTAAAAAGAAAGTAAACCGTTAATATATATAAAATAAAAAGTAGAAACAGGATATTCCATAAAAAGTTGTAACCTTGTTCCTTTTCTATTTGTTTCCATCATTTACCTTTAGTTTCTTTATATTTATGCAAAAAACAAGTTCACTTTTATTGCATAAGGCCATAAAAAATTTGAACTTCATTTCAAGCTTGGTCGCGACAGAACAGAACAAGAGGAGTGTTGGGGATTTATTTGAAATTCTAACTTGAACCAACAAAAATTGACATCTCAACTGTGATGCCATATTCACTGTTTATTCCAAATTAGTTTGTCTAACAAATACTATTTTTGTTGTCTCCATTATGTTATGGAAGTTCTAATTAGTTGGAGTTTCTCTTCACTAGTTTGATTAAAGGTCTACATATGATTATTTTTTAAATACTTTTGATATATTTGAATTTCCTTTTGGATCCTGAGTTCCTTATTTACTGCATAACTAGGGAAACGTGGAAATCACAAATTCTGGGGCACACGGATGTTCAAATATGGAGATCTTGATGTTCTACACTTTCTTCTTTCAAATCTGAACTGGTGAGTATAAAGTTATCTGGTTTCTATCCTATGTATGCTCCTTTCTCAGTTTCATAGCTAGCTTTAAGATTTGTTTTGAAATTAAGGTTTTGCCACCTAATAAATGTATCATGAGGTGCAACGAATGCACCACCATCCACGATCCTGTATTTAGGATATTTGTTCATTTGTAGTTTATTTTTATCAAGCGGGAAATACAAAAATAAGTTCTCGGTCAATTTTCACAATGGTTTCTTAGCAGATTCATTCTTGGTAGAATCCTAAATTGCTTTTGCTTACCTGCAACCGGCCTCTTGCCGCTTGCCCAGACAAATTTTCATCGTTTTTGCTCAAAGTCAGATCGTAGCCAATTGTCCCTCTCTATCCCTTACCTATGGTTTGCGATACAAAGATCCTCCATCGTGTCACATGAAGCTAGAAAAGGTACCACTCCTCTCAAAGAAACTGCTCCTGCTACTTGTATTCAGAAAAAAAGAAAAAAGAAAAATCTGCTTTAATTAAGCAGAGATGATAGACTTGGCAGCTCATGAAGCAAATCTGTAATCTGAGAACTCATTTTCCAGCCTTTGGGTAGGAATACATTATAAAAAATAGCATATGAGGTTGAATTGTGCGAGGAGAATGAGGGGGAGGAATATGAATAACTACCGCCTAGCTATTCTTAAGTTGGGCCAGTTTTAAAGAAATTGTAAGTGGTGCTCTCTTTATTTTTTCCGATAGTAGTGGAAATTGGTTAACTTTTGCCATAATTGGTAAAAGTTTAAGATGGGAAAAGTTAGTTTTATGAAAGCTTTTGCAGTAAACTTAAAGAATGGGAAAAATATGATAAAGAGTAGGTAAAAAAGGCACTTGGGTTTGGGATATCAATTGTTTAATTTGGGCCAGGATTAAAGAAACTGTGAGCGGGACTCTCTTTTCTCAATAGTAGTCGAAATTGGGTTAACTTTTGTTATAATTGGTAAGGTTAAGATGGGTAAATTGGTAAGGTTAAGATGGGTAAAGTTAATTTTATAAAGCTTTTGCAGGAAATTTTTGTACAATGAGGAGAACATATGGCCCAAAGGAGAAAGAAGGACAAAAAAAAAAACAATAGAGTAGGTAAAATAAGCTTTTGGTCCTATCTGAATTTTTGGGGGAAGTTGATGCATTTATTATTGTTTTGCACATTTTCTAAGAGTATAGTACAAGCGAAGGAAAAAGGAAAAAAAAAGAGCGAGGTTAAAAAGGTTCGGTTGAAGAATTGTGTCATGATTATCAACATTTCAGTGATAACTCAGCCGCCAAGTCAGCATTGTCATCCTCAATTAGAGACACGTCATCGCTTTATTAATTTCATGTGGAATTGCTAGTGTTCTAGTCAAGCTGATAGCATATATGACCTCTTTTTAGTCAAGTCTCATAGATCCACAACAATAGTACAACCATGGATTTCCAGTGAATTGATCAAGGTGGCAACATACATGTACTCTATATAAACTTGTCTCATGAGTCCACAGTTTGTCTCACGATTGTGCCCAATATGTTTTTGGCTCATGGGAGCACCAAATCAATCTCAGGGCAGCGCCACAGTGTCAACATTTCTTCCTTTTCTTTATCAAGTTTTTCTTAGGGTAGCACTATGTTAGTTTTTCTTCTGGAGGTACTATCCAAGTGGTACTTTTTTGTTGTGATAGGTAACCAAGTGGTACTATTAAGGCGATTCAGTTTGGTTGACGTTTGGCCATCTCATCTATTCCACTATTTCATTTTGTATGACATTGTTTCCTTTTAGCATGTTCCAAAAAGAATCACACCTTTCTATGTTGTAATCTTTAACTTTAACTTCTCATTTTACTCTTAGTGATATGCTCTTATATACATAAAAATATCAAGGCATGTTTAAGACCACAAGTTCTAAGGTTATTATGATATGTGTCAAAGTTTGTCTTCCTTTCCAAGTTTCCTTAAACTCAGTATTCAGTCGAACACTATCATATAAATAGAGGGAGTTAAAGCTTAAATTGCTAGAGAGAATACACTTTCAATTTATCACACTCCCCTCACGTGTGGACCAAACTTTTCTTTATGGTACTTATTTTTCTTTAATAAATGAGTGGTGTTGAGACTTCAATCTAGAACCTCTGCATGTTTGATACTATGTTAAGCAAATGGTCTTGGTTCTAATTCAACTGTAAGCGTTAGCTCGTGACGTAAAGAGAATGCCTACAACAACAGCATACCCAGTCTAATTCCACAAGTAGGGTTTGGGGAGGGTAGTGTGTACACAGACCTTACCCCTACCGTGTGAAAGTAGAGCGGCTGTTTTCAATAGGCCCTCGGCTCAAGGAAAGAGAATGCCTAAGGCCAGATAAAGAGACTACAACTCATATCCTCAACAAATGTGGATCTGTAACACCCCCTCTCTTCCCCCTGTACGTTCAGCGTTGGACTCCTAGAGCATGGACACTGGACAGTATAACATGTGGTGGCTCAAGATGGGGTAAACCAAGAATAGAGATGAGTCTGTCTTTAAGACCATGTTAAGCTGTTCGAGAGAGTACACGTTTAATTATTTAATTTTATTCTAACATGTTCAAGTGATATAATTCCTTGGGCATTATTCATCATGTACTATTCTGTTGGCATTATTTGAATGGAAAAAGAAATAACGTTCAGTTTATAGCATTAGTTTATTACAAGCTCATCTTGATTTCTCACTTTGTATAGTGAAGTGTTAGAAGTCAAGGTTTGTTGTATTTTGGATCTGATAAATGTACCCAAGGTACAATAAGTACAGACCACCATCCTTTTGTTTATTACGTTCATGCTGTATTTTGTAGTATTTTAGGTACATCTGGTAGTTCTCCTGCAATAAGTGAGTAGTACAAAATAAACCAACTTTCTCCTCTCCCTCAAATTTCCCAGGATTTTTTTCCTGTGCTTAAAATTCCAAACAAAATACTTTCACCTGGACATGATTGTGCAAGGTTTGAGACCACTTTCTTGATGAAAATAAATAAATAAATATATAAATAAATAAAGTGTCTGACAGTGCAATAAATCCACCACCTTTATTTATTATATCCAGACTATTTTCTTTTGCACCTATATATATAGGTGTATCTTGTAGTTCTTTTGAATTATGTGAAATATAAAAGTTCCCTCCCTAGAAACAGCCTCTCTACCTTCACAAGGCAGGGTAAGGTCTGCATACAGATTACCCTCCCCTGACTCCACCTGTGAGATTACACTAGGTTTGTTGTTGTTGTATAAAAATAAGTTCCCTCTATTTTTCCTCTCTAACTCAATTTTCACAAAACTGTCTTTTTTTCCCCTGGTCAGTGCAAAACCAAATGCTTTTTGACATGATTGCACAATAAATTATTTTCTTGGCGTTTTGCTTATATTGTGACATTTTTTCAGGTGGGTGGAGGAGTATCATGTTGATGGATTCCATTTTCATTCACTCTCATCCATGCTGTATACACACAATGGATTTGCTTCATTTACTGGTGACATGGATGAGTAAGAAATAAGAATCACAAGTTACATCTTTTCAGTCACTTGCGTTGTCGACTTGCCTATGCAGGCCAGTTGTCTTATGTTAATAGTTTTTGTGTGTTCACTAGTGAGATATATATGAGTTCATATATTTACAATCCTTACAAGCATTTTCTCGTTCTATTTTGATAAGGAAGTGCTAGAGACTGTAATGTGGATTAAAGAAGAAAGCTATAGAAGGACCTCAAATCTAAAAATTATATGTGACTAGGATGTGCATTGGTGGATGGATTATGAGCATATTTCATTCTTGAGCAGTCTTTCTTTGACAATCATAAAGCTTTGTCATTGCAGTTACTGTAACCAGTATGTTGACAAGGAGGCCTTATTGTACCTCATATTAGCAAATGAAGTATTGCATGCTCTTCACCCAAATGTAATCACGATTGCCGAGGATGTAAGTGCTCCTTTTCAATTCTCTTGAAATTGTTCATTGCTTTACTCAGATGGTTTCTAGGAGGTAGAAATCCTTTGTTAGTGAAGTTTGTTGCGTGGAGTATAACTTTAATGTTTTAAGATATCTCCTGAAAAGAATTTATCTAAAATAGAAGATATCTCTTGAAAAGAGAACTCTAAAATTCTTTTTAAGTAAGAGAATTCATTGTTTAGTTTTCTACTTGTCCGAGTTTACTCCTTTGTCTTTATGGCTAGTTTGAGACCTGTACTGTCTTGTGACAAGTTCTCTTTCTGTTATGTAGGCAACACTGTATCCGGGACTTTGTGACCCAACTTCTCAAGGTGGACTGGGCTTTGATTATTTTGTGAATCTTTCTGCCTCGGAGATGTGGCTTGCATTACTTGAAAATACTCCTGATCATGAATGGTCCATGAGTAAGGTTGAACCTTGCATTATTGGTTGACAAGATTTTTCTCCTTTCAAGCTTTGAATGCCATGGTAGTTAGGGGTATTTAATTTGGTTGTCTTAATTTAGATTGTTAGCACATTAGTGGGCGGCCGACAAAATGTTGATAAGATGCTTTTGTATGCTGAAAATCACAACCAGGTAGCTACTATGTCTCTTTTTATCGTGTAGAATTTATGACTTATTTCTTATTTCCTTTTCTCTTATTTCATACTGTAAATTTCTGAATCTATAATCAACATTATCTTATTGGTTGTTATTCTCCTTCTCTTCTAGTCCATTTCTGGAGGTCGCTCATTTGCAGAAATACTGATTGGTAACTCCTCGAAGAAATCTCCTATATCACAAGAGTCATTCCTTAAAGGCTGCTCGTTGCACAAGGTAATTTCCTGATTTGTGGTTATGCTCCATGTAGAAAGTCAATATCTGGTACTACCCAGAGGCTGCTTGTTAGACAAAGCTAATTACTTGACATTTCTTGGTTCTCCTCTAGTGATCAGATCTGGTATGATGATCAGCCACCCTACACTCATCTCTTAATTATGTTGTTTTCACTCTATTTTGGTAATCCAGCCAAAACGAATATCTTTAATGAACTTACATGCTTACCTCCTACTTGAGGTCAAAATTAATTTCTTCTATATTCTCGTCTTTTCTTGATTTTGTGGTCGATAACTTAAATGTGCTTGGAAGAAATTTCTTCGTCTGGAAAAAATAATCAGCTTAATGAATTTGATATTTTTGATTCTCTGGTTAGCAGAGTAGTCCTTCGGATAAACTCCTTAATGAACAAGAGGATGCATTTATCTAAAGTATTCACTATGCTATTTTTCCTCCTTTCAGCACAAGTTTAAATTACTTACCTGCTTATGTTTAGTGTTATTCCATGCATTTGAGCATGTCTAATTATGAGTTGGATTTTCTTTTATTAAATAGATGATCAGATTAATTACATCTACAATTGGTGGTCATGCATACCTCAACTTCATGGGCAACGAATTTGGTCACCCAAAGGTGAGAATATTTATTTCCTGCACTTGTGATTTATGCAGGTGCAGAAATGATACTGTAGATTTAATAATAAATGTCATTTGTATCCTGCAACAGAGGGTTGAGTTTCCCATGCCAAACAACAATTTCTCATTTTCACTAGCTAACCGTCAGTGGGATCTGTTGGAAAATGATGTACATAGTCAATTGTTCTCATTTGATAAGGTAACCGCTGAACTTTTAATTATGCAAAATGTGCTCTCTCTCTCTCTCTCTCCCCCCTTATACGACTGTCACTAACGTATATTGCAATTTAGGTGTACTTTTTGTTAGATATTCTGTTGTATTCTATTTGTTGCTTTTTCTCTCTTTTCCCCCTCAAGAAGTACATTTGTTCCGCGTTGATACATCATTGTTGGTTTTTACTAATTCTGACAGAGACTTTCCAATATCTGTGTGGAAAAAATAGACCATACGAGTAATGACTGTCACTAAATTTATCTGATCTAGAGTAATGCAAGGCAACTCTAGTAGTTGGCCTTAGCAACTGACCGTCACTAAATTTATCTTCCCCTTGCGTGTTCTCTTTAAGAGATTTTTTTTGGATGCGACATATTGCTTTTTCCCCTTGTTTTCCATCAAGCAGTAATATAGTTTGCCTTCCACAGTTTGCCTTCCACACGTTAGCAACCTTCCTGTGTAGAAAAGATATACGGTATGGGCAATGAAGGCAGCCCTCGTAATTGTGCAATAATAAATGAGGTTCTAGGGCTACTCCCATCTTTATTGTTGTCTGTTATACTTGAATGAGACTTGGCTCACTTGTGCTGTTTTGCATACCGTGATTACGAAGTGGAAAATAACACCTCTCTATAATCTTAATTAGTTGGTTGATAAGATAACTTGGAACTTGAGGTTTATTCAACTATAGACATATGAAATGAATCTTCTTTTTCTGGCTCCACTGTGAATTACAATAGTTGTTCTGCAACCAGAGGAAAAAGACAGAAGAGAATTCTCACTCCTTCCATTTTACAGGATATGATGGACTTGGATGAAAATGGGAGAATTTTGTCACGAGGTCTTGCCAACATTCACCATGTCAATGATACTACCATGGTACAAAGACTTTCTCTTTCATTTGATATTTTCCATTATAAATTTTGTCTCTATCTGGTTTTTCTGGTGTGCCTGATTGACGAGATTTTTTTGATCGGTTGTGCCTGATTGATGAGTATTAAAAGATGCTGCTGCTGTTACATAGCGCTTTATTGGGGGGTCCTGACTAGGGATGGAGTATTCATATTTTAGCTCTATCTGTGGGCCCCCAAGAGAAAAAAGGATCACAATAATTTCCTGTTGCTGGAATGAATGAGTTGTATGACGAACATTTGGTCGATGCCAGTAGTAACATTTGGTGTCATAGTACTGATGTATCAGTTGGCACATTGGTACATTTGCTTGAAATGAACTCTCAGGGTTGCAAACCCAATTTTTCATGCTTCGTAGCATCTTCTTTCGTAGTTTTTTCAGAAACCGACAGGGTATATGAGTTCCCAATCTGATTCGTGTTCTCTCTAAATCAACCCTTCCTGCTTACTGCTATCATTCGTCAGTATCTTTTTCGAAGATAAAGAGTAAAATTGTCTTTGGAACAGGTGATTTCTTACTTGAGAGGCCCCAATCTCTTTGTGTTCAACTTTCATCCTGTCAATGCATATGAAAGATACACTATAGGTGTGGAAGAAGCTGGAGAGTATCAAGTAAGTGTCATTTATCCTTTTCTTTATTTTCTGCCTCAATCAAAATTTTGAAGTTTTTGTTCAGCATTTGCTGTTCCTTGTGGCTAAGTTTATGAGAGCTTATTTCAGTCGGACATAAAGGTATCTCATAAGTATTTACTGTCATATGGTCACCCTGCCATTTATATATAAGTAATGAGATAAATGTTTGTGCATCTTTCACTTTGTTCTTACAGAGATGAGAAATATCTAAGCCGACCTTAGTGGTAAATTAAAATAAGCACTAGCTTGTGTGAGATATACCTTTTCTCCTAGCTTCATCTCTCTCAATCCACCATCAACTTGGAGCAGGTTTGCAAGTTGAAAGGATTTATGTAGCTGTTTGTTTCTCTCCCTACTTCTATGCCAGCCTCCATACTAAATCAGAATAAGCACTAGCTTGAGTGAGGATATGAGCATTTTTTTCCAATTTTCATCTCTCTCACTTCCTTTGAAGATAAATACAAATATGAAAAAAGGGTTCTGCAAGTTGAACAGATCTGTGCTGTTTCTCTATCCAGAACAAATCTGTGTAGCTGGTTCTCTATCCCCATTGATTAAAGTAACTGTTAGAACCAAATTGAATTTATATATGTATTATGATGACAACAACAACAACCCAGTATTATGATGTAAGGTAGTAGAGAAAAGAAATGAGAAATGCATTAAGACAATTGTCTTACGCCTATGATTTTTGTAGATACTTTTTACAGTATTATTCCCGATGTGTCAGACTGTATTTTTACACGTGACTAGTTCTATTTCAATTTTTCCCAGGCTCGTGAATATCTGTATCTAGTAGTATTTAGAATGTTTACTGGTGTAGTTAGAGTAGAGAATACCTGCTTACCATGTATATATTAAGTAGTTATTCTCTCCCTTTATCTCATGTTCCTCGACCTGATATAAAGGCTATGGCCCTAGCAAAATGTGAACTGCCACTATGTCTAATACTATCTCAAAACTGATAAACCAGCTAGGCTCGAACAAGTAAGCTCAAACTCAAGCAGTGACACCAGCTGTGCTTGGTATCACCTCGGCATTACTTTGCTCTTTCCTTGCTCTGGTATTAACTGTCATGGGTTTATTCCCCCATAGCAACCATTCTGACAGTGGTACACAAATAACTTGTCTAGACACTCAGTCCTACTGAACAATAAGCGAGCCTACTCTTATCCCAGTTCAATTGGCACGACACTGTGCGCATGGCGAAGATCGTCTCATCTCAGTATTTCTCTAATGGCACGGAGGCTCAGCTTCAGCTGTGCTGCCCGTTTCATGCCAAGACTTTAACCTTAAGTAGTGGGAAAAACCTTCCTCTATTTACAAGGAACAAATTGTTGGCATATTTACAGTTCCCTAACGTTAACATTCTTAACAGTGACTCTTAAAACACTTCTAATTCTTTCATACTTAGGAAAAAGAAAAGCCAAAAAGGAAGTGGTGGGTTCTCACAAACACCTTCCTCCAATTAACCAACTCACTTTAATCTTTCCATAGTTACAGATTTTCAGAGAATAGTACATCTATTGAGGAACACAGTTGACATCTTCATTGGCGTACATGATCTATGAAATTTGTAACTTCTCTGACTATAATTGTCACACCTCCTTTTTTCCCGAGGGATGGGAGTTTTTTCAATTAAAGTGACATTAATCGAAATGGGATTATTTATTTAATTTTTTTCAGAGTCGCCACTTGGAATAATTCATTATGGTGTTCCAAGTCACCGGTTTATTCGAAAATCCCAAATCAAGGAAATTGACTCTATTTATTTTCCGCAAACACAGAAGACCGGGTAACGAATTCTGTCAACCCCGGAGAAGGTGTGAGGCATTCCCGAGTTCCGTGGTTTTAGCACGGTCGCTCAACTATTAATGATTGGCATAATTATCTGATTTAAGACATATTTAAAACCTATTGTGCATTCTAACTTTCTAACCACTTTTAACTGCGTTTTAGGATTTATGGAATTTATTGAAATAAGTCGCGAAGTTGCGCACTTATTGTTTTTGTACACATTGAGAATCGCATCACGTGAAATGCTCTCACAATTTACAACATGTTTATTATTATTAATACTATTTCAAATTATGGTTAAGTCACGTGAAACGCGCACTTGAATTGAAATTCATATATATATCGTGACTATGCCACGTGAACCGCACCCATAATCATGATAATTAGTTAAACGCGCCTAAAGCAAACTATGGTATTTGAGGACTATTTTATCTAAACTATTTGGACATTTGCTGTGAGGCCATTATCTCTTGGTAGGGCCAATTGTTGGAAATGAGCAGACCTGGGCTAAATGTGAAGCTCTCAGCGCATTTGCCAGCCCATTTCGTGAAGCAGACTAGGTATGAACAGGCCTGGGCTAACGTGAAGCCCTCATCGCATTTGCCAGCCCATTTCGACTAATTAATGTCGACGACCCATGTTAAATCTCCTTATGGGGCATCTGTAGCGTTAAGGGGCTCTGGATTGAAGCCCAAATCGCCTACACTTCTGCATACCGCATTTGTAGCAAACTAATTGGATTAGTTTACTTTTAAGCCCAATTTAACTCAAAATCAGACAAATGCCCGTAAAGGTTACAAGTTCCAGCAAAATATATGATGTTCACGATATTGTATGCTTAACTACAATAATAGACAAAGAATTCAAATCTGTTGGAATAAAAATTTAATACATTATAGTGACTATTCCTATCAAATACAGCTTCTAAAGCATATTATGTTCATAATACTGTACACTTAATTACAATAATTGACAAAGAATTCAAATCTGTTGGAATTAGACTTAATACGTCACAGTGGCTATTCCTATCAAATACAGCTTCAAAACTGAAAAATAACTACATGAATACACATATGTAAGCATCCCAAGTTCTTCTTCACTGCCTGTAGGAAAGTGAAGCTATCAACTAACATATTGCAGATTCAATCTCCAAATTTGACCAACCAGTGATCAAATTTGAGGACTGACTTTAGCTTAAACAAAGTCCTTCATCTTTTGAGCAGATTCCTGACTTGTAAGATATTATAGCTACTGGACTACTCTTATAAATCAGCTCTGTCATACACACAGTCAAGTGACTATTCATTATTGTAGGTGTCATCCTAAGTATGAATGGCTAATTCAGGGGTAAGCCATCATCCACTAGGTAATTACATAATTATGAAGTGATTTCAGCATGAAAGAATCTAGACATGTGACATATTCATGATATTAGGTTTGAACAATGACATTGAATGATTGTATAAATCAACGGACAGTTCAATCACAACATTCAACTCAGTTAAGCAATCAGAGAAATAGAAAGCTGGTATCAAACAAAATCACAAGTCGAATATGATGATGGAGTTTAATACAATCATAGCACAAACAGTTCAAGTTTCTATTTATAAGTGCAATAGAGTCTACAAGTAATTTTATACATACCTAAAGGCTTGGACCAAATAGAGGTCAGAAATCAAGAGATGGAGCTCAGCAGTGATGAAGTGACACAGACAGCCCAAGAAACCAACAATAGCTTAGCGACATAGCAATGAGTAAAGGCAAAAATCGACTTCCAAACTCAGACAAGATGAAAACCAAGCAGCCCAAAAGACAACCAGCGAGAAACCCTTTTGATATATTTTAAAGTTTCGAACTTGATTTTTTTTTTTTTGAAGTATTCTCTACTAAGAAATGAGAATAAAGATGAATGAGAAAATTTCTGGATTTCAATCCATTCCCCTCCTTCGCCTATGTATAGCAGTGTGTCTATAGATGAGTGAGGGAATGTGTATATATTTGGAAGCTAGCAGAGAATCTCACAAGGAGAGGGAATATGTCAGCGTGAATTAGGGACTGTCAGAGGGGAGTGAATATTTTTTGTAACTAACAATGCCAGTTGCACTATTGGTAGTTAATCCTTTTCTTTCGAGCCCTTCTTCTTTTATTTTCTACTCCTAAGGCCCCTAAAGTCTAATTTCTTTTCAAATACAGTCCCCCCAGCCCGCCTAAATATGCACCTACTAAATTGAGACTAATGAGCCTGTCTATCAATCAAGACAGGTCTCCATTTGATAAAGTAAACAAAAACACAGAGTAACCGAAAACTTTCGAACATGAAAACAATGATTCTTATCATTAAGTGTATCTAATTTAGCAAATACTTAAGTAATCCTAAACATGCAAACATAGAACAAGTTATTTTGTTAAATCTTAATATGTAAAAACCAAGACTCAGAACAGGAGAAGAAGAAAGAAAGAAAAGAAGATAGATGAGCATTACCTAAGCAGAATGAAGCAAGCTTTTCTGGTAACATTCATTAACCAGCGGGTTCGAGCACTTCTCGAAACGAGCCGAAAGTAACATCACGCGATTGTTTCCATTGAGAACAATTGATTGATGTGAGTTTCGACTCGAATCGCGTTCTGAAACCTCAAGAATCGACAATGGTGGAATTAGGGTTTACAACTTCTTAGATCTAAAATCCGTGAAGTTGTAGGGATTTTTGAAGGGAGTGGTTTAGGGATTAGGAATAAGGAGGCGAAGGAGATTATATGGTAGTGATTTGGGGTGGTTTGAAGGTGGTCCGCCCCATGAGGCGATTTCCGGCGGCGGTTGTGAGAGCGAGAGTGAGAGAGACGAAGATGTGAGAATGGTCGCTAGGGTTTGGGGGTCGAAAATTTGGGTTTCGGACACTTGGGGGGTGAGAGATGAGTTCCGAACCGTCTCAAAAATCAATGAAGAATTGGACATTTTTATTGCATTTTCTATGATTTTGAAATACTAAATATGCACAAATATGCAACTAAATGCGGATAGAGAAATTTGTAAAATTCTACAAAAATCAAAATCAATAAGAAAAATTATTTTTGTAGATTTTGTTGGAATATTTTCGTAGGGCAAATATTACATGCTCACAGCTGCCCCTCTTTGCTCGAGAACATGAAGAGTTTTCGGGCAAAGATAAAGGGAGCAATCATGAACAATTTTTGCCCGTTTGATACTCCGTGGGAAGCATTTGAAAAAAGTTTGACCGAACCTTGCTTTAAAGGTTGCGTACATATCCTTGGCTATAAAGAAATCAGGTCAGTGTAGTTCTGAAAGTTTTGGTAGCTGGGACTACCGAAAAGCTGTGATTTTGCTATTGTTGTTGCTGTTATTGTTTGCTGAACTCCTTATTACACCAAAATCAAAAACAAAAAGAAGCTAAACAAGCCTATCAGCTACGAGTTACAAGATTCCTATCTATACGTTTTTCGAAACTTGATCTTGAGTCTTGACTGATCCTTCATGCAAACTCTGATCTGAACCTTGATGCTTCCTAACTGCAGGTGCTAGTTCATTCTTCCACGGCTTCTTTTGATCAAAGTAGGAATTACAATGCTCGTTACTTTAGTCACACCTTGAGCAGTCCACATCTTTTATCTGCTTCTGCATTTTGGATTCACCTTTCCTTTTTCTTCTTTCTTTTTTGTTTTGGATTGAGACTTCTTCTTTTGGTCATCTCGAATCTTGTGCTTCGAGGTAAAACCTGCTCAGACACCAAAATAAACAAATGAACGAAATTTTCTGCCCCAGTTTACACTAGAAAAATTTCGTGAGTTATTTGTGACAAAACTCTATACTACTTCATTATTGAAAGCAACAAAGGTCGGGAATGGCGTACCCGGATGATGACCCTGATTGTCAAAATGGTGCCCCAACTAGAGAGTGAAAACCCTATGTTGGAAAACGAGACTAGGGAGTGGAGACCCTATATCTAAAATAATATCAATTAGGGAGTGGAGACCCTTTGTTGGAAAAGGAGACTAGGGAGTGGAGACCTTATGTCTAAAATAAAATCAACTAGGGAGTGGAGGTCCTATATTGGAAAAACGACTAGGGAATGGAGACCCTATGTCTAAAATAAAATCAACTAGGGAGTAGAGACCCTATGTCCAAAATAAAATCAACTAGGGAGTGGAGACCCTATGTTGGAAAAGAGACTAGGGAGTGGAGACCCTATGTCTAAAATAAAATCAACTGGGGAGTGGAGACCCTATGCTGGAAAAATGACTAGAGAGTGGAGACCCTATGTCCAAAATAAAATCAACTAGGGAGTGGAGACCCTATGTTGGAAAAGAGACTAGGGAGTGGAGACCCTAAGTCTAAAATAAAATCAACTAGGGAGTGGAGATCCTATGTTGGAAAAGAGACTAGGGAGTAGAGACCCTATGTCTAAAATAAAATCAACTAGGGAGTAGAGACCCTATGTTGGAAAAGTGACTAGGGAGTGGAAACCCTATGTCTAAAATAAAATCAACTAAGGAGTGGAGACTCTATGTTGGGAAAACGCAGCTAAGGATTGGTTTACCCTATATTATCAGGATTTTGAACTTTCTTTCTTTTCTTTCTTCTTTTGTCAAGAGAACGAGTAAAATGCCGGAAAGAATTTGGAGAAGACTTCCCTTTTGGAGTTGTTGCTGTTGTAGAGCCATTTCTAGCTCCCACGCAGTTTCTTTTCGGTTGCACCTGCTTCTTGCGAGGTTGCTTTTGGATTGCACCTGTTTTCCGTTTTTCAAACAAAGAACAATTTGTCAGTTTGAAACGGTGGTTGGTTTTGCAGCCTTGAATGTTTTAGTCACTTGATCTCGGCTCGGCTTCTTCGATGATACTTTCAACTGCAACTGGTTGTTTCCTGAATAACGCTCACTTCTTACCCCGAAGAACTTTTGCTTTTCCAAAATTTACCATGACGGTTAGTCACGTTGGACCTAGCCTTTTTCAACTTTATTTTGCCTTTGTGGGCATTCGACTTCTTTCTTCTAGTTTTAACTTCAGAGCGCTTGGGAATCCTGGGTTTTTCAAACCTTGCCAAGCTGGTAGTCACGCAGGACTCGACCTTTCAACTTCACTTTTGCCCTTATAAACATTTCAATTTGACTTCTTTCTTTCGAGAGTTTTGATTTCAAGACATCAGCACACCATGGCCAGTCGGGATTAACTTGATGTCCCTGCCAAGGTTGGGTGCCTTTTTTACATATTAGCTTGTATCAAACGAGAACCCTGTAAATCAGTCTTGCCATCCCTTCTTCGTCTTAGTTTCGGATCAGAGTTAGACCAAAAGGGATTCAAAGAAAAACAAATAATAGAATGAACAATGAATTTAGACAAAAGGTATCCCTTTCGGAGAAAGGAAAGAAGGACTTATCTAGAGTACGTGCGGGCTTCAATGAACATGACATGCCTTTTAGACTGGATGCGTGATCTGTGTAAACCGTCCGACTTACAACTTTTGCCTCGAAACCGAGAAACCTTGCCTAGGACTATGTAGTTGTCGGTGGTTGTGAATATCCTCTTTGCAATCAGTAGTGCCCGTTGCAGGTTTTCACTAGCTGACCTCTCTCATTTCTCTTCTCACCATCGCCTTATAGTGCCCTTTGTAGGTTTTCACTAGCAAGACTCTCTCATTTTCATTTTCTCTGCTCACCATCGCTTATGGTGCCTATGAGGGTTTTCACTAATAAGACACTCTCATTTTGGTTGCACCAGATCCAAACAACTGTATCCTCCAATTCTTTGAACATTCTCGTTGATTGATTGAAAGGACTTGGAAAGGATTTGGGTAAAAAGGATTTGGATTAAATTACAACTTTGATACCTCTAAGCGAAACCATCGCCGAACCATTATAACACCTGCCCCAGTTTCAACTTTTGGGGGAGTGTGGATTTTTGTTTTGGTGTGACTGAATCCCATAGAGAGGTTGCCTACGTATCCTTTTGGAATCAAGTCAAACGTAGTTCAAGCAACATGCACTTGTTTGGATTTTTGTTTTAATTTTCTTCTGTTTTGTTTTCTTTTGCTTCTTTTTCCTTTTTTTTCTTTTTTTTTTTTACCCTTCGGTTCCAAAGAGGGTAATCAAAGAAAAGTAACCGGCTCAAAGGATTGGCAAAAAAGGGTTAATGATACTTGGGTAGTGAGAATGAAAGCCTTCATCATATCAATCAGAGAATATTAATTTGTGAAGAAGGGGTCAAACATAATACCTTTTGACTGCGTCTGCATTGACATTTGTCTCGGGATCAGTTCCCCCGAAATCTCCCAAAATACAGCGCTTCCTTTGGCAACACTCTTCTTATAATATACGGACCTTTCCAATTTGGAGCAAAAATCTCCCTCTGGCTTCTTCATGACGTGGGAGAATACGTCTCAGAACGAGCTGGTCCACTTCAAATTTTCTAGGTGGCACTTTCTTATTGTAGGCACGAGCCATTCTTTGTTGGTACAACTGCCCATGTCAAAGCGCGGTCATTCGCTTTTCATCGATCATGGTCAATTGTTCCAAACGAGTTTTGACCCATTCTTCATCCTCGATTTCAGCTTTTGCAATGATCCGAAGAGAGGGAATCTCGACTTCTGCAGGTATTACAACTTCAGTGCCATAAACCAATAAGTAGGGTGTGGCCCCAATTGACGTGCGTATGGTTGTGCGATACCCCAATAGTGCAAAGTGCAACTTCTCATGCCATAGTCTAGAACCCTGAATCATTTTCCTAAGGATCTTCTTTGATATTCTTATTCTCCGCTTCAACAGCTCCATTAACTCTCAGCCGATAAGGGGTTGAATTACGATGCGTGATTTTAAATTGCTCGCATACCTCCCTCATTAGGTGGCTATTCAGATTTGCAGCAATGTCCGTAATGATAGTTTTAGGAATACCAAAACGACAAATAATGTTGGAATGCACGAAATCCACCACTGCTTTCTTGGTGACAGCTTTGAAGGTAACTGCTTTGACCCACTTTGTGAAATAATCAATGGCAACCAGGATGAGTCTGTGCCCATTTGAAGCTTTCGGCTCGATCGGCCCAATAACATCCAGGCCCCAGGCAACAAACGGCCAAAGCGCTGACATAGGATATAACTCTGAAGGCGGCGCGTGAATCAAGTCGGGGTGTATCTGGCACTGATGGCATTTCCGGATAAAACCGAAACAATCTTTTTCCATAGTCATCCAGTAATAACCTGCCCAAAGGATTTTCTTTGCAAAGACATATCCGTTCATGTGAGGCCCACAAACTCCGAAATGCACTTCGTTCATGATCTTTTCAGCTTCTCGGGAATCTACGCATCTTAACAGATTCAGATCTGGGTTTTTTTGTATAGGACCTCGCCACTCAGAAAGAAACCACTTGTAAGCCTTCTGATAGTTCTCTTTTGATCTCCACTGGCTTGTTCGGGATATTCTTTTGTTTTCAAAAACCTTTTGATATCATGGTACCATGGCTGAACGTCTGACTCCATTTCAATTGCATTACAATAACCATGCCTTTCTCGGACTTGAATTTCCAGCGGGTCAATATGACAATTACCCAGGTACGGCAGTATTGAGGCCAAAGTAGCTAGTACATCCGCTAGCTCATAGTGGAATCGAGGAATATACCTGAACTCGACGGACTTGAACCGTTTGCTAAGATCTTCTACATGTTGCCTGTACGAGATGAGTTTGATTTCTCGAGTTTCCTATTTGCCTTGGGCTTGCCGAATGATCAAATCAGAATCTCCCATAATTAACAATTCTTCTATATCCATATCAACTGCCATGTTTATGCCCATGATGCAAGCTTCATACTCGACTGTGTTATTTGTACAAAAGAACTGAAGCCGGGCTATTGCCGGATAATGCTGCCCTATGGGTGAAATCAGAATTGCTTCGATCCCGACACCTTTTGCATTTACAGCTCCATCAAAGAACATTTTCCAAGTATTGGTGCCCTCTGGCATTACTTCAATTGAGTTCACTTCCTTGTCTGGAAAATACGTGGTTAGCGGTTGGTATTCATCATCTACCGGGTTTTCAGCTAGATGATCTGCCAAGGCTTGGGCTTTCATTGCCGTGTGAGTGACATAGACAATGTCAAATTCTGTGAGTAGGGTTTGCCATTTTGCCAACCTTCCTGTAGGCATCGGCTTCTGGAATATATATTTCAGAGGATCCATCCTGGTTATGAGATATGTAGTCTTCTGGGCGACCCAAGTTAGGGCGCAACAAGTTCTTTCTAACAAAGTGTATTTGGCTTCATAAACTGGTGAACTTCTTGCTCAGGTAATATATGGCTTGCTCCCTCTTCCAAGTCACATCGTGTTGCCCCAAGATACAGCCAAAAGAATTTTCCAGGACTGTGAGGTACAAGAACAAAGGTCTTCCTGGCTCCGGTGGAACCAGAACTGGCGGGTTTGACAAGTATTCTTTGATTTTATCAAAAGATTCTTGACACTCATCTGTCCATTTGATCGCCGCATCTTTCTTCAATAGTTTGAATATGGGCTCACAAGTGGTAGTAAGCTGGGCGATGAATCTGCTGATGTAATTCAATCTCCCTAGCAGACTCATAACCTCTTTCTTGCTTTTCGGGGGTGGCAAGTCCCGAATAGCCTTTATCTTTGTCGGGTCTAACTCAATGCCCTTATGACTGACTATAAACGCCAGAAGCTTTCCAGATGGAACCCCAAATGCACATTTAGCTGGGTCTAATTTCAGGTCATACCTGTGCAAACGCTCAAAGAATCTTCTCAGATCTCGTACATGGCCTTCCTGAGTTTTGGATTTAATGATCACATCATCCACATACACCTCAATTTCCTGGTGCATCATGTCATGGAAGATAGCAGTCATAGCTCTCATGTAGGTTGCCCCAGCATTTTTCAAATCAAATGGCGTGACCCTGTAGCATTAAGTGCCCCAAGGTGTGGTAAAAGCTGTCATTTCTGCATCTTCTTCATCCATCAGAACCTGGTGATACCCCGCATAACAATCTACGAAGGACTGTATCTCATGTTTAGCACAATTGTCAACAAGGATGTGAATATTTGGCAGCAGGAAGTTGTCCTTGGGACTCGCTTTGTTCAAATTCCGGTAATCAACGCACACTCGGGTTTTTCCATCTTTCTTCGGTACCGGAACCACGTTAGCCAACCACGTGGTGTATCGGACCACTCGAATCACACCAGCTTTCAATTGTTTGGTGACTTCTTCCTTGATCTTATCACTGGTATCTGTTTTGAACTTTCTTTGCTTTTGCTGGACGGGTGGATAACCGGGATATATAGGCAATTTATGTACCACCAGATGAACACTCAGCCCTGGCATAGACCATGCGAACATGTCTTTGAACTCAAATAAAAGTTGAATCAATGCATCTCTAGTTCTTTCCTCAGCGTGAATACTTATCATGGTTTCTCGGATCTCTTCTGGACTGCCCAAGTTGAATGGCTCGGTTTTATTTAAGTTTGGCTTAGGCTTATTCTCAAATTGTTCTAATCCTCGATTTATTTCCCTAAAAGCCTCATCCTTATCATATTCTGGTTCTTGATTCATTATTTCACAGTTAGACAGCATTTTAGGATCGGAGTGTGAAGTCCAACAAGCATGTCATGTTATTTAAATCCGCATTATTAGAACTGAAAAAGAAAAAGATAAGAAAAATAACAATATCAGGACAAAAGAAAAAAGACGAATGAAATATTGATTCCATTTCATTGAATTGAAGATACGAGGGTTTACATCAAAACTAAATGACAATAAAGTAAAGACATTCGAGTTACACCCTGAAATAACTCGTAATGCAGAAGAGATAGCAAGACTAGACTACTAGGACTCCCGTCTGACAGGGAATGGGGTAGCTTTCCAATTCTGGAGTTTTGCATCCGGTCCTATATACTGCACTTCGGCACCGCTAGTACCTTCCCCTAGCTGGACCATGTGCGACTCATATAACATTTGCTTCAAAGATTCACAAGTGTGATCGATTTCTTCGGCCGTGAAGGCCTCTTCTTCTTCCACATACTTTGGTTTAACAAATGATTGGGCGAGGCGTGGAATGGGCTAGGACAGGAACCATCCTTTTTCTTTGCGCTTATCCATTTTCTATCGGCCTCTGTAGCTTGGAAGCCTACACCGAAAAACTTTTCATTGGCGGTTGCAATGATGGGTTTAGTGGTACCCTGCAGAGACAACCCAAGCCCCTTTCCGGGCTTATACCCATGTTTAATCATTTGAGTGACAACCATGACCGAAGCATTAGATAAGCAAGGTTGAGGTAACGGGGACCCTTCTTCGCATTGGTTGGCTACCACAATTTCGAAATCCTGGTATACAATATGTTCGCTACCTTCCCTAGTTTCCAGACACGGGATTGAAGGGTCCCTGTAGATGGACTGCTCATCTTTTCCGTGGACAACAATTTCTTGATTATCATACTCAAATTTAACCATTTGATTGGGAGTGGAGGGAACAGCTCCTGCGGCATGAATCCATGGTCTTCGTAGGAGGAAATTATATGAAGTTTCCATGTCCAAAACCTGGAAAGTTACCTCAAAATCTACGGGACCAATGGTCAGAATTAGATCAATCTCTCCTATGGTGTCTCTTTTGACCCCATCAAAAGCCCGGACGCAGACATTGTTTGCGCGGATTCTTTCCGTTCAGATCTCCACTCTCTGTAGCGTTGAGAGAGGACAAATGTCGACCCATGATCCACCATTTAACATTACGCTCTCCACATAATAGCCCTCACATTTGACTGTCAAGTGGAGGGCCTTATTGTGGGCGGCTCCCCCTGGGGCCAAATCATCGCGACTGAAAGAGATTCTATTGACCTCAAAGAATCTTTCTGCCATTCTCTCCAATTGTTCGACAGAAATATCAATCGGGACATATGCTTCGTGGAGTGTTTTCAGGAGCACCTTCCGATGTTCATCCGAACTCAGAAACAAAGATAAGAGTGAAACCTGGGAGGGAGCTTTCCGGAGTTGTTCAACTATTGCATATTCTGAAGCTTTCATCTTTCTGAGGAACTCTTCTGCTTCCTCATTGCTGACAGGCTTCTTGGATGGCAACCTTTCATCCTCGATCAATTTGGACTTCTTTAGCTCTTCTAGGTTATGGTACTTCCCAGATTTATTCATTTCATTCACCTCTCCCATGACCTTTTTCCCCTTATAGGTAACTATGGTTCTGTTGTAGTTCTAGGGGACTGCGGTAGGATCGTTCATAGGGCTCTGTGGTGCGCGGCTGATAACCACGGGCTCAGTCAGCCTTGGTGAAATTACGGGGCCACGCTCCGTATTCGGTACATACAATTTGGGCATATTCAGTGTAACCTTCTTCTCCTCGAACTTCTTGGGAGTATTCAAGATGAGCGGTTCTTTCTTCGGGGCCTTAGGAACATAGAGGATCTTATTCTTAGTAGATGCCGCCCCAGTCTTTGTTTCAATAACTTGAGGAACCAGAATGACTTTCTCCTCAGTTTTGGCCTGTTTTGCCGCCATCTTGGGTCTTGTCCCTGAATCGGCGATGGCAATGATGGCTTTCAATGCTGGATCGAACTCCTCGTCATCACGAATCATTCCAATGACCGGCCCATTATTGTGAGCTGGTAACGGATTGTTGGTCACGTTAGGGATCTCTTCGTCCCTTAGCACAATTCTTTTTTCCTCTATCAAGCTTTCGACTGCCCTTTTGAGGGTCCAACAATCTTCTGTATCATGGCCTTCCACCCCTGAATGGTAAGCGCATTTGGCTCCGGCCCTGTATGATGGGGACTCGAGATTCTGGCGGTTGGGAGGCACAGTTTGCAGTAGACCTAGTTGGATTAATTTTTGAAGCAAACTGGCATAAGATTCGCCAATAGGAGTGAAATTAGTTCTCCTGGGATGTTCACGAGGGCGTTGATCATGTTGGTGTGTGTTTTGTGGTGGACGAGGATTATATGGAGCTTGGTAGGAATGATTATTTCTGGGAATTGGAGCTCGGGCTTGATTATAGTGCTGCTGTGGCCGGGTGTAAGGTTGGGCATTCATCACCACATAGTGAGGCGGTGCTATGGCATAGGCAGCATCTTGATGTGGATAAGCATCTTGGCAGCATGTAAGAGCGGTCAAATGGTTGATGAGGCTGTCCTGATCCTAAAGCCATCATGGCTCCCACCTCCCTCTTTTTACGATTGGCGAAACTCCTTGAACTGTTTTGGATGGCTTGGGAGGTGGCTTTCAAGGCAGCTTGACTTAATATTCGGCCAATTTTCAACCGTTTTCTACCATTTCTTTTGATCGCTTCAGCAAACGGTTTGCCCATAGCGGATATCATGTTTTAAAAATAATCGGCCTCTTGGGCATGCAAGAAGACTGTAACCATTTCTGCATCATCCATGGGCGGTTTTACTCTGGCGGCTTGCTCACGCCATCTGATAGCATATTTTGCGGAAACTTTCTGCGGCTTTCTTCTTCAAATTAGACAAGGAATTTCTGTCTGGAGCTATGTCGACGTTGTACTGGAACTGTCTGACAAAGTCTCGGGCTAAATCATCCCATATGTGCTAGTGGGAGATTTCTTGATCCATATACCATTCCGAAGCAATTCCTGTCAAGCTCTCTCCGAAATAGGCCATTAACAACTCTTCCTTTCCGCTAGCTCCTCGCAGCTTATTGCAGTATCTTTTTAAATGAGCAATGGGGTCTCCGTGCCCATCATACTTCTCAAATTTTGGTATTTTGAAGCCTGCTGGCAAGTGGACATGGGGAAACATACACAAGTCGGAGTATGAGACACTCTTTTGGCCGCTTAGGTCCTGCATGTTTTTCAGGCTTTGTTCCAGGCTTTTCATCTTCCGAGCCGTTTCCTCTTATTCAGGGTTCCTTACTGCCCTTTCTTGTTTAATCGGGGACTCATATTGTGGTGGTTGAGCGTATGAGTCTGGAGTAGCATGTGTTATGTCTGGCTGAAATTGTGGGCCCTGAAAAGTGAAGACTGGTGGCCCGGAAACCACCGTTGACGGTGCTCCGGAGAACGGTGCCTGGGGGCGAACCACAGAATTCATACAAGTGAAGCATGACGTAGACGGGTACCCAAATGGGACAAATGGATTTGCCAGGGGGATATTAGTGGTTTCGACTGTCCTTGGGACCAGCTAGGGGAAACCGGGAATGGTGCTTGGCAGTTCTCTACCGTTGGACCAGGCGTCCCACATTTTCAATATGCGAAGATGCAACATCTTGTTTTCTTCGGCAGTTGCCGTCTCTGGTTATGAAATAGCCCGCTCAGGGCTATCCTCGGTGTTAATGATGCGGAGATTGCTTTCCGAAGCCATTGGGACTTTTCCTTTTGATCTTGTGAAATAGGGGTGAGAAGCCAGATTTTCGACAAAACCAACCACCTTATAAGACCTACTAAATTGTTGCACACAACACCCTTGTCAGTTTGAGACATTTAACAGATAGGAAATCGCACATTGCGGAATGCAGTGCACCTGGACAGTCAAAACGTTTCTAAAATGTTTTTGCCCTTACGGCGTGTTTCATCCCGGCTTTCACTATCTCTTTTACTCTATAGTTCTTTTCTTTTAGTCACTCACTTCATGTCTTGATTTTCTCTTCTCTTTTTTTTTTTCGTGGTCTTTCTCTCTTTTTCTTTCTAAATTAGATAGGGTGATGATCGCATCCGATGGGGATTGCCTACGTATCATGATACCGCATGAATCAGACCATTACGTAGTTTAGGAGAATAAATGCGAAATGAAAGAAAAGAAAATTTTGGGTTGTCTCAAAAATTCCATTAATAAAATCCTTTTGGTTTTTCTATTACAAGGACTCAAAAAAGTACTGATAACTAAAACAGAAAAGGTCACACAGACTCAAAACTAAATAACAAGCAAACTTGGTACAGACGAAAGGACAAACAGACTTAAGAAAAGTAAAATACAGGCTAAAAACAAAACCGAAAATTCAAGAATACATCAAAGCTTCAAATGCTGTCCGGGGGCCCGCGGGACATCAGCCGGTCTCGACGCGGGCCTGCGTGCAATCTCTTCCCGGAGGAACTGTAGATCGGCCATCACCTGGCGAGCGGAGAACAACACTAAGGTAAAAAACATAGACCTGGTCATACCCTCACATTCGTGGCATTTCATGACAGCGTAATCGGCTATTTCTTTGATTCTCATTCTAATGACACCCTTTTCTTGGAGCCGGCGTTCAATTTACGGTGCACGGGCTTCCAGCACTTGCGTGGCTGTGTTATTTTGATCTTGCAACTTTTGCACGCTCTCTTCTAATTGGCAAATTAGTGCATAACAACATTCTCTTTCCTCCTTTGTCTGCCGAACCATTTCATTTTCGAGGGCAACTAGCTTTTTCCTCAAAATCGTAATTCCTCTATCATATCTTTGTTTTAATTGGCAGGCTGACTTTGCTTGTTCTTCTGCAACTTTTGCCAACTTTGCTCGAGCCTTTGCCAAGTCTTCCTCGGCTTTGGTCAAATTCGCTGTGTAGTCGTACACTTTTCGCCTCAGATTGCTTATGATTTTTTCATCCCTCTCGCTTCTCATTCCCTATAGTAGTCCGGTATTTCTTTTCTTTGGCTAGCCAAACCCATTGTTCTTGTGCTACATCGACAAATTCTTGGATATGGAGGCTTTTAGCCGGCCTTTCAAATTCGTCATTTGTCGTGATTATCTTTTCATACCAAGCGACATAACCAAGTAAAACTTCGCCTTTGTACAAATCGTGTACTCGAGTGTCTGCCCCCAAATACTGGCACTCGCTCCAAATTTGGCGAACAACATTTTCAGGAAATTGGGCATCGGAGCGGATTTCCACCACATGAGTACTAAGATCTTTATCTCTGGGGACCGTTTGACATCTTCCAAATTGTCTCAAAACCTTGTACGGGGCATAGGGCTGGATGCTTCGGAGACCCATCTTTGACACCTTCTGGCATCTCGAATCCTATCACTCCTGTACCAACTTCTTCAATGCAGTTTTTTCCAGTACAACCGTAATTCATATATCGGGGATGGTGACAAAGGTGCTCGATCATCCACATGTGTAATAACAGATTGCACCATTCGAAAAACCTGACTCTGTCCTTACAAAAGGTGAGGGCTCAGAGTACTTTTGGCCTGGGTAGTCAAAACGTGGACAACTCCAGCTATACGCAAATCAATATGCCCACCTTCCCTTGGAAACACCAGAAGGCTTAAAAATGCCTCCATGAAGGCAAAACATCTATGCGTCTCCCATTTCGACTGGTTTCCTTTACTACAGAGTCCATTTTTTGGGTCCTCAAATCCTCTTAAGTGCCCGTACCGCTGGTATATGAAGTGAAAAGTGCAAACTCCAGCTGCTAGACCTTCTGCCTTTATTTGCCAACTTATTTTTAGTAGGTCTAGAAACTTGTGGGGAGTACGGTCCTTGGAGACAACAGGTACTTGTGTCTTAATCGTTCTGTACTCCTGGCATAACCCGCCATTTCTTCCAAAGTAGGTGTAAGCTCAAAATCCGAGAAGTGTAGGACATTGTGAGCGGGGTCCCAGAATGATACCAGTGCCTCTATCAAATCACTTCTAGGTTGAATCTTTAATAGTCCAGTGAGCACCCCCAGGTAATGATTGACCCTGTCTCGTCCCTGTTTTCCCAAATCCTCCCACCACGTGTGGAGTGCTAGCTGGAATATAGTCCATAACCTTTAACGGTAAGTTCTGAACAATGTTCATTCTGTACATTTTTAAAAAAATCAGGGTGACTAGGTTAAAACATGTGAATTTATTTAAAATCTTTTTTTTATGTTATTTTTATTTTGAAAACAAATCACAACTACTTTTGCAAATACGACCCTTCAGCCCTTCAGACAAGAAGATTTTAGGGTTGTACTTGCTAAGTGGCTAGAACTTGGAAAGAGCCATAGGCGGCTATTTTTTGCAAAAACGGCCTTCCGGTGTCCCGTTGGGACATCCCTAGCTATTCGGACAAAAACGGCATCACCCAACTTTATTTATGACAAAACGACAACATTTTAAATTTTTGATATGTTTTTTGCAAAAACGGGGTTGAACCTGATAAAGGTTGCCTACGTATCTCACATTCACATTCTGAGAAGAATCAAACCCGCGTAGTTCGGTAAGTTATGAGGCAACAGCGAAAGGTAACTTATTTTAAAATGACTTTTCCTTTTTCTTATATATTTTCTTTTCAAAATTTCGGCAGAGTTTCGGAATTTTTTTTCCCAAATATCTGGGTTTTTCAGAACCAGGTAAATTTTCTTTCAACTACCTCACTCTTGATTTTTTTTTTTTTTTTTGATTTTTTTTAAGAAGCCGGTCAACATGCGAGTCAAAACCAACAAATGCACAAGTAGCCTGTAAAATGCATCAGGATGGTCTTTTAATTTTGGGGTACACCTGTCCTATACGGACCCAGGGGACCCCTGTGTTGAGTCCCTAAAGTCAAATGCACGTGATGCAAACAAATGTTCCTACTAGGGATCTGGCATGAGGCTATGTTATGCTAGGTTTGAACCCTGGGGTGTATTGTTCTAGACCTGGCTTACCCGAGCGGACAACTTGAGCCGCGGGGGGAGAGGGGGGCAACGTATCGGGAACCAAAAGGCCATCTGGCTTTGTAACTGATCTAATCATCATTCTAAATTTAGGGATATGACATTCTAACAGAAAAGAAGCCACGCCAGCGTGCGCTTCCCAGAAGATTTAGAAGATTCAGAGAGAAAAAAAAGGATTTCGTTTTATATACACGGTTCACAGAATATCAAAGCGGTAAAAGCGGCATTTAGCACATTAGGCTCAAACATATAAAAAAATCAGATACAAACAAAGCCGAGCATAATAGTTATTCTAAGCTTGAATTCTGAATCCTGAACCAGAGATTCTGGGTTCGATCCCTAGTAGAGTCGCCAGAGCTGTCACACCTCCTTTTTCTCGAGGGATAAGGGAGTTTTTCCGTTTAAAGTGACATTAATCGAAATGAGATTATTTATTTAATTTTTTTTCAGAGTCGCCACTTGGAATAATTCATTATGGTGTCCCAAGTCACCGGTTTATTTGAAAATCCCAAATCGAGGAAATTGATTCTATTTATGGTCCTTGAACACAGAAGACCGGGTAAGGAATTCTGTTAACCCTGGAGAAGGTGTGAGGCACTCTCGAGTTCCGTGGTTTTAGCACGGTCGCTCAACTATTAATGATTGGCTTAATTATCTGATTTAAGACATAATTAAAACCTATTGTGCATTCTAACTTTCTAACCACTTTTAACTGCCTTTTAGGATTTACGGAATTTATTTAAATAAGTCGCGAAGTTGTGCACTTATTGTTTTTGTACACCTTGAGAATCGTATTACGTGAAACGCAACCGCAATTTACAACATGTTTATTATTATTAATACTATTTGAAATTATGTTCAAGTCACGTAAAACGCGTATATATCGTGACTATGCCACGGGAACCGTACCCATAGTCATGATAATTAGTTAAACGCGCCTAAAGCAAACTATGATATTTGAGGACTATTTTATCTAAACTATTTGGACATTTGCTGTGAGGCCATAATCTCTTGGTAGGGCCAATTGTTGGAAATGAGCAGACCTGGGCTAAACGTGAAGCCCTCAGCCCATTTGCCAGCCCATTAGTAGACTATGTATGAATAGGCCTGGGCTAACGTGAAGCCCTCAGCGCATTTGCCAGCCCATTTCGACTAATTGATGTCGACAGCCCATGTTAAATCTCCTTATGGGCCATCTGTAGCGTTAAGGGGCTCTGGATTAAAGCCCAAATCGCCTACACTTCTGCATACCACATTTTGTAGCAAACTAACTGAATTAGTTTACTTTTAAGCCCAATTTAACTCAAAATCAGACAAATGCCCGTAAAGGTTACAAGTTCCAGCAAAATATATGATGTTCACGATACTGTATGCTTAACTACAATAATAGACAAAGAATTCAAATCTGTTGGAATAAAAATTTAATACATTATAGTGAATATTCCTATCATATACAGCTTCTAAAGCATATTATGTTTATAATAGTGTACACTTAACTACAATAATTGACAAAGAATTCAAATCTGCTGGATTAGACTTAATACATCACAGTGGTTATTCCTATCAAATACAGCTTCAAAATTGAAAAATAACTACATGAATACACATATGTCAACATCCTAAATTCTTCTTCAGTACTGGTAGGAAAGTGAAGCTATCAACTAACACATTGCAGATTCAATCTCCAAATTTGACCAACCAGTGATCAAACTTGAGGATTGACATTAGCTTAAACAAAGTCCTTCATCTTTTGAGCAGATTCCTGACTTGTAAGATATTATAGTCATTGGACTACTCTTACAAATCAGCTCTGTCATACGCAGAGTCAAATGACTATTCATTATTGTAGGTGTCATCCTAAGTATGAATCGCTAGGGGTAAGCCATCATCCACTAGGTAATTACATAATTATGAAGTAATTTCAGCATGAAAGAATCTAGACATGTGACACATTCATGATATTAGGTTTGAACAATGACATTGAATGATTGTATAAATCAACGGACAGTTCAATCACAACATTCAACTCAGTTAAGCAATCAGAGAAATAGAAAGCCGGTACCAAACAAAATCACAAGTCAAATATGATGATGGAGTTTAACACAATCATAGCACAAACAGTTCAAGTTTCTATTTATAAGTGCAATAGAGTACAACAAGTAAGTTTATACATACCTAAAGGCAGAGAAACAACAATTAAAGGACCAAATAGAGGTCAGAAATCAAGAAATGGAGCTCAGCAGTGATGAAGTGACACAGACAGCCCCAGAAACCAACAACAGCTTAGCAACATAGCATTGAGTAATGGCAAAAATCGACTTCCAAACTCAGACAAGATGAAAAACCAAGCAGCCCAAAAGACAACCAGTGAGAAACCCTTTTGATATATTTTAAATTTTTGAACTTGATTTTTTTTTTTTTTGAAGTATTCTCTACTGAGAAATGAGAATAAAGATGAATGAGAAAATTTCTGGATTTCAGTCCATTCCCCTCCTTCGCTTATGTCTATCAGTGTGTCTATATGTGAGTGAGGGAATGCGTATATATCTGGAAGCTAGCAGAGAATCTCACAAGGGGAGGGAATTTTATTTGTATCAAACAATGCCGGCTGCACTATTGGCAGTTAATCCTTTTCTTTCGAGCCCTTCTTCTTTTATTTTCTACTCCTAAGGCCCCTAAAGTCTAATTTCTTTTCAAATACAGCCCCCTCGACCCGCCTAAATATGCACCTACTAAATCGAGACTAATGGACCTGCCTATCAATCAAGGCAGGTCTCCATTTGATAAAGTAAACAAAAACACAGAGCAACCGAAAACTTTCGAACATGAAAACAGTGATTCTTATCACTAAATGCATCTAATTTAGCAAATACTTAAGTAATCCTAAACATGCGAACGTAGCACTAGTTATTTTGTTAAAACCTAATTTGTAAAAACCAAAACTCTAAAGAAAAGAAGATAGATGAGCATTACCTAAGCAGAACGAAGCAAGCTTTTCTGGTAACATTCATTAACCAGCAGGTCCGAGCACTTCTTGAAACGAGTCGAAAGTAACATCAATCGATTGTTCTCGTTGAGAACAATCGATTGATGTGAGTTTCGAGTCGAATCGTGTTCTGAAACCTCAAGAATCGACAATGGTGGAATTAGGGTTTACAACTTCTTAGATCTAAAATCTGTAAAGTTGTAGGGATTTTTGAAGGGAGTGGTTTAGGGATTAGGAATGAGGAGGCGAAGAGATTATGTGGTAGTGATTTGAGGTGGTTTGGAGGTGGTCCGCTGCCGTGAGGCGATTTCCGGCAGCGGTTGTGAGAAAGAGAGTGAGAGAGACGAAGATGTGAGAATGGTCGCTAGGTTTTGGGGGTCGAAAATCCGGGTTTCGAACACTTATATAGGGGCTGAGAGATGAGTTCCGACCCGTCGGTTCACGGGGCGATCAATGGTTGAGATTGAGCGTGACCAAAACGGTGTCGTATTGGTCACTGATGGGTGGACCGGGTATAAAGATTTGGTTGGACGGGTTGCGACCAGGACGGGGCTTGAGACAATGGCCCAGTCTTGTTTTTGGCTTAACAGCATGTCATTTTTCCTTTAGATCTTTTCAGAAATAACCACATTGCTTCTAATTGCATTTATTTTGTAACAAAGACCCAATTCGCACTTAAACTAATTAATTAAACTAAGCTAATGTATATTTTTTGTGATTTTCATTTATCAATTAAGCAATTTGTATGTGATTAAATCCTAAAAATGCAAGTAAAATTTAAAATGCTATGCAATGAAGAATTGAACATTTTTATGGTATTTTCTAAGATTTTGAAATATTAAATATGCAAAAAAAATGCAACTAAATGCGGACAGAGAAATTTGTAAAATTCTACAAAAATCAAAATCAATAAGAAAAATTATTTTTGTAGATTTTGTAGGAATATTTTCGTAGAGCAAAAATTACATGCTCACAAAAATGTGTTGCTATTTCTTACCCTATTGTTCCTTAAATTGTTTTAGGTCACATTAAATACAGAAGAAAAGAAGTATGGCGGTAGAGGACTGATTGGACATGATCATATTGTTCAAAGAACCATTAGTAGAAGGTAACTAGTCGCTTTACATCTACTGGGAAGATGAAGTTTCCATGTTTCTACATGACTAATATCTAGTAGCTTACTTGCATTCTCTACTTCTATTGGGAAGAAATTCTGAAGTTTATACATGATATCCATATCAGCTTTTATGTTAGACATGTCTTAATTTTTCCATTTCAGAGCTGATGGTATGAGATTTTGCTTGGAAGTGCCTCTACCAAGTAGAAGTGCTCAGGTTTGAATTTTTTTCCCCCTATTTAGGCTACTGATAGTGTAGGATTCTGTAAACTTGCAACATTTTTATGAAGTATCTCAATGTTAGTTAAAGGTATTACAAGAGATATTAGTTTTGTAAAAAGGAGTTTTCTTTTTGTAAAGCGCTTGTCAATAGTACATATTTGCTAAAACAGGCTCTCTTACGTCCTATGTTTACTGGTGGGCATGATGTACGAATGTTTTTTTACTTGCTTTAACTCCTGCAGGTCTACAAGTTGATTCGAATTCTTAGAGTATGATTGCTCTAGTTGTCAAAGTGGCTTCATACTATGAGGTGAACGGAAGGTAGGTTATGATATGTGTCAATTTGACTCAGATGCTAGGCGTACATTAGCTTGTATAGTTTATTCAGTTTTTTTCTCCTCTAACAGAATGAGCTTTGCCCATTATACTGATTAGTCAGCACCTCTTCCAAGATGTGATTCTTGAGAACAAGCTGTTGGCAAGTCGGTTATCATGAACTTTTTGCCTTCGACATCTGGATGTGCAAATGGGGCATGGAAGAAAATGTTGGCTCTGCCATAGGGGCCAAAAGCATCTACTGACAATCGCAAACCAGATTTAAGATTTCATAGGTCTTGAGAGAAACCATTAGTCAGTTTAGGGTTATGAGGGCAACAAAGTCAAGTTTTGAATGAGAAAGGTGATCATCACCTTATGAGGAAGTAGCCAATAAGATCTTCTTTTGGAGTTACCAGTGTATATAAGAGCATTCAAATCGATGAGAAACTTCAATTTGACATCGGATATTTAGTCATCCCTTTAAACATTGTGTTTGCCAAGTAAATGTTTCAAGATCTCCAGAAGGTGTTTGTAAATCGTGTGTTTCTTGTTAATGTTTATTTACAAAAGTGTATCTGATAGAGGATGAAGGGACAGAAAAGAAAAAGAAAACCGTGAAGACCTTCTCTGGTAGTTTTCTATGGAGTATTTGGAGAACTTTTGAAATACAAAACGTGTCTGAGTGAAAAGCATTTTGACTACATTTTATTCTTTTTCTAATTGAAAAAGTGCGCCCAGATTGGTTTGACCAAAAATATGCTCAAAGAACTTTAAATAACATATACTCCTATTAAAAAGTTTTCCAAATGAAAACCATGCCAAGCTTTTCTTAAAGCACTGTGTTAAGGCGTTATACTTCCTCTGTTACTTGAAGAAATTAAGGGAAGAAGAGGACGGAGAAAGCCAATTACGTCGGAAACTAAAGTATATACTATATACTATGAAATATCAAAAGTGAAGATGAACTAGAAAGGAACTGGTAGTGTTCTCTCCCATCGATTTGCTATGTTTATGTCTCAATTGGCAAACCTTGATTTGGAGATGATCAGAGTAGGGCTGAACTAAATTTTATCAACTATGCTTCAGTTCAAAATCAAGTAGAAATCGACCACATGAACATTTTATATTCATTCTGCTCTAATTTACTTTAATCTAAAAAGTTGTCTTTTAAGATCGTTAAACTATCTCTACATGGAAAACAAGTTTAATTCAACGATTTTATATTGCCTATATTGATAATTTGTTTCAATTCTGCTATATTCTTAAGTTTGCATTGATTGTGAGAGGTTTCAGGTTTTTTTCAGACAACTTTCCTTCAATATTAGATCTACTTCATCTTAATTTAGCACATTCAATATTTAGCATGTTGTCACACTTAGGGACTATTTTCCTGTGTGTGGCCTATTGCATTTTCTATCAGGTATGATCATTTCTAATCTTATATAATTGGCCCATTCATCATAATATCTATATTTTCTATGACGTTCATTTTGTGAATCTGTTGTGCCTCTAATGGTCACCCTTACAACAGCATTGATATTTTTATAACGAAACTATACAACTAGCATTTCGCCTTATATATTAGGTGGACTTCTACCTCATAACATTCCAACTCGTCATTTTTTAATTTTATCCTAATTTAATTCTTTGTGTTACATATTTATCTATTATACTATTACCTAAAAAAAATGAGCTAAAACACTTTATATGTCTGCATTTAGGCGCCATAATTCAATCCTATCTCACTCCGCTGTCATTATTCTTATGGGAGTTGAACTTGTAGTCAATATATTCTATCTTCACTCTATGATCCTATACTTCTTATTTTCTAAAGTGATGCTTTATATTTCTAATTTTTGGTTGGTTCCTTTGCTATTTAAATTTAAAATAATGACAAATAAGATCAAACTTGAACGAGGAGAGTAAAAGATTAAAATCAATCTAGGTTGCAAAATTAGATAGATCTTGATTTTGCACTTGCTAAAAAGATATCCCACTTGATTGGTATGACAGTTCAAGGTGTCAAACTACTATATTCTTCAAAGAGTATTTTTGTGCATCGATAATATTTAATTTTTTTTACAGCATCAAGTTAAGATAATTTACAACAATGAGTAACTCTCTGTAATAAACCTATTCTTCACAGGCCAAAACGTGCAAATTGGAATTCAATTCTTATAAAAATAAAGAAAAACGAAAAAGATAATATCGTCTCTTTTTCTGCTTAGCCAACATTTTGCTTACCATGAAATGAAAAATACTGAGAAGGATTTAACTTATGCATCAAAATAATGTTAATGGTACTAATTCTTCGTTTTATGGACGATTACTTATATTATTTTTAGTTAACCTGCTAGAATAAAAAGTTTTGTCCACTGTAAGTGCATAAAAATTAAAATATATTGGGAAGGAAACAAGTTGTGATGAGATGATGTAGAGCAATATATTCCAAGAACATTAATTCCAATTAACAAAAGGCGCATTAGTCCAAAGGACTACCTTCCAATGTGACACGTACAAATCCTAATAAAGAACGACGATCTCATGTCGTTATCATCTTATATTCTTATGGTAAAACATTTTATTAGCAAATAAAATTTCTAAAGATAAGATTTTTTTTCCTTAAAGAAACTCCAACTGGGTCTTCAGAAGATTTGCAGAATAAAACACAAACACAAGTTGCTCCTTAAGTTTGATCAAGTTGTAGGGAATCCATAGGATCTGAATGGAATTTAGCACGAATAAGATGCTGCTCAGGTTAACTACACATAGAATAACAGCATACTAATAAAGATAAGATGTCAAATTAAGACTGTGAGGTCACCTTTATCTATCATCAGCCAGAAAAATTAGGACGAATAACATGAAAAATTATGGCAAGTTACATACTTTGCTACAGGGAAAGTAAACTTACAATATAAAAATTATTTACATTATCTGTATATATGGGTTAAATCCGACTTTCATTTACTACAGGTTGCCTTTGAATCAACTTTTCTGAAACAAAATTATAGAACTTTGTTAGAATTTTTTAGTAGAAATATTTTATGTAAAGAATCTTTAAGAATGTGGATCGTGGTCTCGATTAAGATGTCTTTTTCTCTGAGTTTTTTTTTTCTTTCGTAGTGCCTAAAAAGTTCCTAAAAGTACATATATTTGGAATAAAGTTGAGTATATGTTCCTTTTCCGCTAGTAGAATATCAAAGTACTAAAAAGTATTAACATACAATTTTGAGGAAAAACAAAATATAGAAAGTATAACGACTAATCCAAGGATAAATAGAGTAGAGATTTTGATACCGGTCAATATGTTAGCGTTGAACTACTTGTTTTAGTTTCTAATAAGTTAGTTAATGTTCTTTTTTGGTAATTAAATACTCTTATTAATCACCAATGAAACATTACATAACCACAGTATAATCAAAGCAGAGTCAGGATTTCAAGCTTATGGGTTCGGGATTCTAATCGTTTTAAATTATTGTATTCTAAATTAATAATTTTTATGTATTTAATAAATTTTTAAAATATTTGAATCAAAGTTACTGAGTTTGGTCGAACGTGCTTTCGGCAATCTAGCTCTGCCCTGAGTATAACTAGAAACAGGTCACACAGCTAACTACTGTCAAATCTATCACTACACAACCAAATAGATCATTATAGCAACTATCTCCATGTATCAAAGGCACACTTTCTAGGAAGGGTTTCCTCAATCAATACCTTTAGGGGCGTTTGGTAGGATACATGAGAATAGTATTAAATAAAATATATTAATAATGAAATAAGTAATGCTGGAATAAGTTATGATGGAAGTATTTCTAATCGACTATTTAGTTTGGTGTATTAAAGGTTTTGAAAGAGCAGTTCTATCTTTACACATACTTATCTATGTATTAAAAATTATCGTATTACTAAACCATGATTTGTTATATATAAAAATAGTATTAAATAGGATATATAATTAATATTATACATAAATTGAATAATATTATCAAATAAGAGAATAATAATATCAAAACTAATACATACATTATTTTCCGTATTACATTCTACCAAATAATCCTTAATGTTCTAGCAGGGGTTTCAGTTGCCCGATACCCAAGTGCTAATTGGTAATGGGCTAATGGCTGCATCACTTCTGAAGCATAACTTTTTTTCTATGGAAAGCAAACTACCCCGAAGATGTAATAACTTAAGTGAAAATTCGTTAGTTTTACTGCAGTTTGTTGGGTCAGAATTGGTAGGTATGAGTCCTCGAAAATAGCAAAAGATATAAAATACTTCTATATGATAATGTGCAAGTGTAATGAAAACCCGCGCAATTATAACTCTGAAAATGCAAATGCGGCAAATTTAAATATACAATAGCTAGCAGATACTCCTCCCACTGAGATTATATAAATTAACTAATCATGGATGGCCCGTGCCAGCACGAGCCTAATACCGTAATAATATAAAATTGCACATAATAAAAGCTGATATATGTAAGTTAGGAATTAGAAGGCAACACTACATGCTAATTGTTGAATATTATTACATAAATTTTAAATAAAATTTACACCCTTATATTCGTGGCAACATCATATGAGTAGATGCTGAAAGTGTTTACATCAATATATGAATGTCATAACTATATATGGCTAAAGTGTATTGTCTTCTTTTTGGTATTTTTTTTATACAAAAGACACCTGTAAATAAACGAGCAAGACAAGATGTCATTCAAAGTGAAGTTCTCAAGATAGAAGAAAAGAGAACATATTCAAATGCATGGAGAGGAAGCATTATCATGAATCTCAACAGTTTCAATTTGAAAAAATAAAAGGAAGTAATTTAAGAGAACAAAGCATAGTGGAGCATGTAAAAATGTACTATCAAAAACTTTTTCAAGTATATTACTCAACTAATTCTATAAGATTAAATTTGAGAATGTTTGGACATCATGAGATATGACTCATCCACGTGCAGGTTCATTCAGATAGACACAGATAATAGAGACACTCTGAATGAAACCTATTATTTTTATTCGTTCAGCCTTACCTATCTATCAAAATCACAACTTTACCTGCATGCCATATGTATTGGGCTTTGTATACTCACTGTGCAAACCATGAATTGGTCTAATCAAGCCAAAAGTTCTCAGTCTCACAATGGCTCCAGAATCATAGATCTATCTACAACAATATAAGAATAAAAAATCTTTCTAGAGGTAAATAACAAAGACAAAAAAGAATTTAAGTTTTTGTACTACCCTTACCTCATTCTTAGAGCTAACAAGTATTCACAAGAAAAGCAATAGAGAAAGAGGGAAAATAAGGCTAACAAAAAGGTTCAAGGAGGTGAACAAGCAGAGCATAGGTCCAAGTATTTAATGATCAATTGATATCCGTGCCTTTATCACTCTAATTATATGGTTAGGTAAGTATGTTTCACTATTTCAAACTGCTTCTTTAAATTAGCATTTTTCAGATGAAAAAAGAACCTTTGTGCAAATGAGCACTTCATATGGAGAACATCTCAACACCACCATGAAAATACTTTCAAGAAAAGCTTTTAGTGCAAATTCAACCTCTTTATAAGCTAATTGTTTAGGTTGTCATTCTATAAAGGTATAGCTAAGGTAAAATGTAAAGTGTAATCAGCTCATACCATAGAAACGTAGAACATGAAGCCAAACCCAATCTTAATCTGCAACATAGCATCATAGAATGCCAACTACGAATACCAACTATATCAGAAAGTAATAAAAATAACAAATAAATAAGTCTGTAATTATAGAGGACACTCACTATAAAAGAGCGGATCACAAATCAAGCCTATAATACAAATTTACTGCATTATTATGCATCTGAAGGTCGTCAATGCCAATAATTGCTAATGGATGAAAAAATATATGTTAATTAAACGACAATAGCATTGACAACAGAAGGATATATAGTAGCTATCTTCTTAGAGAACCATTATATCATATTTTAGTTGCAACAACTATTTTTAAAAGACTTCGCAGATTGATTTTGATACTTAATATCTCTTAGTAGGACTGTTCGAAATTAAACTCAGAGAACACAGAGCACCTAAAGAAGAAAATGAAGATGAATGGACCATGAAAAATTCTGAAGAAAAAGGAAAACACATAAAAAAATCAGGTAGTAACTTTGCAGGTGGCAGCTTAGAAGATAAAAATAGTATAGAATTTGATATGTATCTAGCTGAACTAACCTAATATTATAGCAGCAAAAACTGACCGTAGCAGCATCTGAAAAACAACAGCAAAAGTAGCTTCACCTGCATCCAGAATTATAGTAAAGATATTTGTAATAACATCCAAGAAGAAGCAGCAAAAGTGGCTTCAATTGCATCCAGCAACAGCAAAAGTAGCTCCAAAGCATCCCAAAACAGTAGCAAAACACCTTTCACTGGTGACTAAATCAAATAATAACACAGTCAGTCGAATTCTTTTAGATTATTTCACTATTGCAAACTTGCTCTTTGATTATCCAAAACTCAAAGACTGACCTTGTTTATTGTAAAATCTTTTCAGGCATATTTATTACATATAAGCATATGATATTTGTACACCTTAGAGTAGTTATTTTGCTTTGAGTTCTGTTTAGTAGTTTTAATTTGCACACAAAGAAAAATAAAGGTTGAAAGTAGTCATCACGGAAGCACGTTGATAATCATACTTTATACGATGTAAAGATAGCATATAAAGCAATCATACCCGATTTATACCTCCCATTTATGATTACTCATAAATTTGCCTTGTGGATTTCATTCTCTACAGTTATTGGAACAAAGCAATCTAACAAGAACTTAATATGGCAAGATCAATCTATCACTTGTATACGAACATCTAAATGATACACGTACTTAAACTATAGCCCAAGAAAGTTATAGCAAAAATTATTAGGTGAAGAGCGATAAGATAGTATGGTCATTAGTTGATCTGCTCGCTAATGACAACTTGCCCAAGGTTATCTTTACTATGCTAGAAAGATCAAGCATTTGTTTGCTTAATTTATATACCATTTACTCTAGAACAAATAATCAAGCAACACTGGAAGATAAAAATCCTTCTTCTAACAACAGCAATGTCATTGCAAAATTAGGAGGTATGAAGAGAACCAAGAAAAAGCACTAAAAGAAAAAAAATTCTTAAAGGAAGTATGAAGAGAATCCAAGTGGTATGGAGAAAAATCTGAAAATAAACAGAGGAAGAGAACTGAAGAAGATGAGGTGAAGAACTTTTTTACGCACTGTGAAGCTATACCCAAAATTTGTCTTCTTAATTAGGCTTAACACCCATATCACTGTTACGGGAAGCCTTTAATCTCAATAAATAAAATTGCGTGTGGGCTGTATTTATTGAAAGAGCAAAAAAGGGTAGAAAAAGAACAATAAAATTAAAAACGAAGATGAAGGGATTGCTTTTATATCAGATGCATGACCTTTCGTTTGCTCACGGTTATTAATTAAAATTCACCAAGATTAGAGGCTTATAAATAAAGTTTCACCATCAAATTTAACATACACCAACAATTGGATTGAAAATTTAAGAAATATGAAGAGAGCCCAAAAAAGAATCTGAAAGGAGAAGAAGATATAGGCAAAAATTAAAAGCGGAACAAACTTGTATCTAGAACTCCCAGCAATACCCTTGAGGTCAAAGAACATGAACTTGAAAATTGGAGGGAGGGAAAGAAAGAAAATAGGGATTTCTCCCTTCGAAGACAGTTGGAGCGATGCGGAATATACACGTAAAGTATAAGCAAACAATTAAAAGACATATTAGAGCAACTGGTAAGTGATGCTAAAAGACTAAAATGCCCTCATCTTTACATTAAATGACACTCAAGTAGACATGTCGAAAAACTTGCTCTACTATATAATAGAAATAAACAACATTAAGTACAAGTAATTCTAAATTCCAAATCTCCCTTTATCTTTTATACAGATGTACAATGCTAGGTACTTCCCTAAAGTAAATTTCACTCCCTTCAATAATTCAACACCTAATACCCACAAAAAGAAGAAAAATCACTTCTAATAATATGGTGTAAACTAAGAACCAACGAAATATAATGCATTAATTAAAAGGCTGCCACGATTCTTCCCGTTGCATTTTCAACTGCATGTAGAAATTCCCAATAAATTTTTCAGCTTTATTAAACAACTCTTGCTCACTTATCTCCCTAATCTCCTCATTTTCCTCATCTTCTAATTCTTCCTTCGCAATCTCATGATCTTTTGCTTCACTATCCTCACTACTCCCAATGAAAAACAAGCTTGGTGTTGAAGGACATTTTTGTAATTTCACTGCATCATTCTCCACTTTTGTAACCCCAACTATTTTCTCAGAAGCACATTTTTCAACTACTTTTGTAACGCTAGGGGAAATTATTTGTTGTTGTTTAATAATAATAATATCAGGAGATGAAGGCTTGTTTTCATGTGGAGATTTGGAGGAAATGAAGCCAGCTTCAGCACCTAAGGAGATGATGAGAAGGTTAATTATGAAATAGAGATAAGGAGTTCTTTGAGATGAGGATAATAGAGGAGTTATGAGTAGAAGGGTAGCTATAAGTAAAAGCTTTAGAATTTGGGATTTCATAATCTTGTCCATAGAGGTGTTTTTTTCTTTAAGATTTTGAAGAACTAAAAGGATGTTGCTGCTGGTATATACTGCCAGTGTTGGAGATGGCCTGAAACTGATATAGGTTGATGAATTATAGATTCAGGTCGACAGACAGGTGGTAGTGGTAGGGGTAGGGGCCAACCTTCTTTATTTATAACGAAAGATGAAGAGTGAAAGAAAAGGTTGTTACTTGTCTTTATCCAATTTATAGCCCTACTAGCTAAGTTAATTAATAAGAAAAAAATCAAAGAGAGAGAGAGAGAGATTATAGCCATGATACATCGAGCTTCGATTTGCAAAAGTAATGAGGTAAAGCATATTATGACATGCAAGTGTAATAAACCTTCTTCCATTTTATTAATTTGACCAGATACAAAATTTAAATTTAAGAAATTTAAAAAAATGTAAGAATTTGCATATCTTATTTGCTTTAAGATTTAAAAATTTTGTATACATATTCTTGATGGCCTCTGTTTATACCCAAAAGTAACATCAGTCTACACTTTGAAATATCTTTCTTTCTTGGGCTGGTCAGGCTCAGGCATGATTCAAGTCGGACATTGCCATTAATTTTCATCTTCGTATATTGACAGATAAATAATACTCCTACCCTTTATAAAATTAATGGCGTTCTTTCTTTTTGAGAAATTCTATCAAAAGTCTGGTTCCAGAAATCTCCTTAGTAAATAGTGGAAGCCAGAACGTTACTGAAATGGAAAATGTGTCGAGCCAAGAGCCCCAAAAAAATCTGTCACGTTGGTCCAAATTTTCCAACTGTAATACAAGAAAGCTGTTTAAAGTTCAAAAAATAGCTAATCCAAAGAGTGGTTCTTCTCAACAAATAAGCATATTTAGGACGTCGTTCTCCTTTTTTTATTTTTATTTTTAAATTTAAAAATCTCCTATGTATTACACGACGAGACCGGAGAAGAGGAATGGCCTAAAGCAACTTTTGAACCCTTCGTTGACTATTTCTTCATGCAAAACAGAGTCAATAGCTCACATATTATCAAAAATATCATTTTTACCTTATTTGTATAGTACAATTTTTGACAAAGGAGATTCGATAAAATCCCTTCCCTTTACTTAAATTCCCCCTGCCTATTATGTGAGAAATTTCTCATTTTCTTCTGTTACAAAAAGAATGAATTTACTATAATTGGAGAATCAACCAAAGTTTTCTTTGGCTTTTTTTTTTTGTAAATAGCTTTTTAAATATTTTAAATGGTTAGCTATTGTGACTTATAGTATTTTTTATATAATTTTTAAATATGTAAATTTATTTCAAAAATCTTAAAGAATCTATATAGAAATTCACATGGGAATTAGTTAACCTGACTTTGTACTTCGAAAAAAATCAAATAAATTAAAATAGAGGGAGTAATAAACTATAAGCCTTGATAAATTTCACTCCGTCATGAGCAATTTCTTGATTTGGTAAGGGAGATATCGTTAACCCTTTGGTATTTACACATAAATATACTCGATCATGACAACTCATGCAGTACAGATTATACGGCATCCTTTTCAAAAAACGAAAGGGCCTTAGATTTTCACTAACAGGAGACGAGGAAACATGCCAAAAAGGAAAAACATAAACAAAAAATTAAATTAAAAGGTGAAAAAGAAAATAGTTCAATTCTAATTGGACAACTGTTGATAAGGTCGGTGCTGAGCCCATATTCCCTCTCTTTTTTGTCTCATTTTCTCGTTTGGAGTAAAAGGTAGAGCAGTAGCTTCTTGCTTTTTCGTATTATGGTTATGGAAATATGGAGATCTAAAAGGGAGAACCTCACTTTTTGGACCTTTTTTTTTTTACTGTTGGCACATTGGCAAGGTAAAAACTCATCTGCCCGAGTGTTTATTAATTTTCTACGGTTAAGTCATAGATTAAGATAGAAATATATATTAATTAATTTAGTGATAGGAGTATGTATAACAACATGTGACATGTATTAATTGGATTCAGTGCTGGTAAACTTTTACTCGTCAACGCCGTGATGCTTAAGAATTTCAATGGAATCTCTCAATGCCACAATTAAAACCCACTTGCAATGGTGTTTTTATGGTCCCCTTCTTACTTCTTTACACAACTGGGCTACCCAAGTTTTAGCCCTTAAAATTAGGAATGACCACAAATAAGTATATTTAGCTAATGAATAATTAGTATAATGATATAGCAACCCTCACTATTTTGTTAATTGAACATTAACTTCTTTCTCTTTTTGTTTTGGTTTTTATCCTATTAACATAACGCTTGACAATGTCTTCTTTAGGCTTTTGGAAGCTATCTTGTAGTCATGCTAATTTCAATCGTGATAAATTATATCAAAATTTTGACATTTCATTGCTTTAGCCTTTAGTTCAGACAGTAGAAATCTTAAAAGGCAAAGAAATTGTAGGATAATACCTTTGTTTTACTAAGGTAATTGCAAAGGAAGATTCCCATATCCCTTGCTTCCAAGTAATTCATTTCATGATGTTCTGAGAACAGTTGCTGGTTCTCCCCAAGTCTACAAGAAGCTATATTTGAAGATGAAAAACAATCCTCAATTGTTCGTCATTATCCTTCAGTTCCACAAACTGCTTTACAACTAAAGTTTGCAAAACAGTTCATCTAACTTATCCTTTTTGAAGTGACGAAAGAGGTTGACTTATACTACTAATCAAGTCCGACAAACTTCAAAGAAAGTTGCAATTATAGACAATTGAAACCATTTCTTACCATCTTCACCTCCTTCCTTCTTTTTCCTCTTTTGTCCTACTATAAGAAATGTAAATTTCATAAGAAAAGGCTCTTTCTCCCCCTCTTCACTATACTCCGAACAAGACAAAGCTTTTTCAAAACCAAATGTTTAAGCATTATTTATATCAGAAACTCACGCTCCAGTCATAGTTAGGGGAAAATACCATTCATTTGTACCGCCGGAGAAACTTTAATCGCTCTACTTATGAATAAAGAGGAGTATTTTAAGCAATGCTAACTCTATTATTTGACTCGTTTTAAGTTTTTAACTTGCTGTGGTTAATAACAAAGAAGAGTAATTTGAGCAATACTAACCCTATGATTTGCTGCGTGCTTGCTCTAAACTTTGGCAAAGCAACCCAAGGAAACAAGAACCTGATCGGTGTTCAACAATCGTCCTGTCCTGGACATTATTTTGGCTCTTCATCTTAACGTGGACGTAGCGAAGATTGACATATTAACAGAGTTCGATGAAATCTGATGCAAATACTATCGTCAACTTGCGAACAGGGTTACCTTTTCGAGAAACACCAAAGTTGCACTTAAACTTCCATTGTGATTTCCCCATTAGAAGAATCGCATTACAATATAGCAAGTATGTTCGAAAACATGGGGATAACAGGGCGAGCTATCATCGGGCTTCACCACTCAGTTAAAGCTATAGCAGTTCAGTCAAGAACATAAATTAGAAGTTTGACCAAGACATTAGAGGATAGGCAAGCACTAACAGAAGAATGGATGACATTTTTGTGTATATTTAGTATGTGGGGAACTTTGGATCCACATTGTGCGCCCACGACTCTAAGCCCCCTATTATATCCTTTGCTGAAGTGAAACCCGCCTTGTGAAGCAATTGAACAGCCCTTTGTGAATCATTACCTCTTCTGCATATCATATATAGAGAAGCACCGGAACCACTGTCGAGCGTCTCTTTATCTGCCTCGTTTTCCAAGGCAGCAGATATTTCAGATAACCTGCCTTCCAATGTGGATAGAGGGATGTTGATAGAGTTGGGAAGTGAAACAATCTTATAGTGATGATCTGGTCGAACATCTACTAATACATGTGCTTCACCTTTCGTCACTCTCTCGTTGTACTCTTTGCTGCTGATTCGAGCATCCTGTGAAAGAAGGTTCAACTTCAATGGGCCCTGAAAGAATGGTCAATTACACGGATAATTAGATCAGCAAGAAAATCAATAAAATGAGTCATTTTACACTTGAACGCTTCACTATGCCTTTAGTTGCATACAGAAAAGATACACAGGTTCAGACAAAGGGCTACAAATATTAGATACAATTGAAAAGCTGTGAAAACGAAATGCACCGTGGATAGTGGAGTTTGAGTAAATTTTTCATAGTCAAAATCCGGAAGTGTCTGCCTTGTCAATACTGGATGTTCTCCACAAGCTTCGCACTGCAATGACCTTCCACGAATTTTGACCTAAAATTGCAGAGATGCGATGACTGAGATTATGACCAATGCCGACAATTGGCAACAAATAAGTACAATATGTTGAGGAGCAAAGGAAAGCAAATATTGAATAGAAGATATTCCAGATAAGTTGCCAACACGAGCAAGCAAATTTGAGCGGCCTAATTAAATATAATCTTAAGGCTTCTTTTACACAAAGCAAATTAGATACAAAATATGGTTGTCTTTAAGCAGAGAAAGGAGTGTTGAAAGCATTCGCGAAGTATCTGTCCCTTTTTTTTTTTTTTTTTGGTCGGGCTCCTTCTTTAAGGTATCTATTTCGAACTATGTTTTTCCGAGGAGTCCTGAATTTCAACTGCTTTATTGTATCGTCACTGTCAACTCAAAAAGTTCTTATCAAAATTAAAATTTATTAAAGGGCCCTATATTTAGCTAGTGGTTAGACCGATTATGTTGTATGGGGCAGAGTGCTGGCCAGTCAAGAACTCCCATGTCCAGCAAATGAAAGTAGCTGAAATGAGGATGTTGAGATTGATGTGTGGGCATACTAGATTAGACAGAATTAGGAATGAAGTTATTCGGGACAAGGTGAGAGTGGACCCTGTGGAGGAAAAGATATGAGAGGCGATGCTGAGATGGTTCGGACATGTTAAGAGGCGAAGCACAGATCCCCAGTCAGGAGGTTGAGAGGTTGGCCTTGGGGGGTAAGAGGAAGGGTAGAGGTAGGCCAAAGAAATCTTGGGGAAAGGTGATCAGGCGGGACATGGCACAGCTTGAGCTAACCGAGGACATTACCTTGAATAGGAGGATGTGGAGATTAAAGATTGGGATAGAAGGTTAGTAGGTAGTCGTGTGTTTACCTTTGTCTTCATTAGTTCGTTAGTGTTAGTATTAGTATGGTACCCTTTTATCCTGGGTTTGCTATTTTCTTGTTCTGTTATTACTTGTCACCGCTACTTCCTTAGTTTGCTATTAGTGCTCCTTTCATATTCTCTATTGGAAACAGTCTTTCTACCCTCCCAGGGTAGGAGTAACGCTGCGTACATCCTATCTCTCTCCAGACCCCACTTGTGGGATTTTCACTGGGTTGTTGTTGTTTGCCCTATATTTAGCTAAGTTCGTCTTTATCGGTGCTTAGTAGAAATTGCAAAATTAGAGGACTGCAATCTACTTATCCCACAAAGAATAAAGAACTTGTGACGACCCGGTAAATCGTCTCATGGGTTACTGCTCCGTCTTCCCCAATATCTGTATCATTATGCCTCGTTATCAGTATTTTAGGTAATTTAGTTGAGTAAGTTGCATTCGGAGTGAAATCGGTAAGAAATGAGACACTTAGTCCCTTTTAAGAAGGCTTAAGATGTGAAAGTCAACTGGATGTTGACTTATGAGTTCGAAGGCTCGGATGTGAATTCCGATGATTCGGTTAGTTTCGGGAGAGGATTTATGACTTAGGAGAGTGATCGGAATTAGTTTTGGAAGTTCCGTGTAGGATTAGGCTTGAATTGGTGAAGTTAGAATTTTGGCGATTTCCGGTTGATAGGCGAGATTTTGATCCGAGGGTCGGAATGGACTTCCGAAAGTTGCTGTAGCTTCGATATGTGATTTATGACTTGTGTGCGAAATTTCAGGTCATTCGGACGTAGTTTGGTTGGGTTTAGATCAAAATAGCGACTTAGAGGATTTTGAAAACCTTAGGCTTGAATCCAACGTGAATTGGTGTTGATAAGTTGTTTTGAACGTTCCGAAGGTTGGAACAAGTTTGAATAATGTTATGGGACATGTTGGCGTGTTTGGTTGAAGTCCCGAGGGCTTCGAATGGATTTTGGATGGTTGATGGAGTTTAACTTTGGCATTTCAAGAATGCATCGATGTCGTCTCTTCAAGAATAAGTGGTATAATATTATGCAAATGGGCTCCAAATTCAGTTTTAATTGAAGCATTAGATCCGTATCGAAATTTCGGAGTCATAGCAAAAAAGAATCGTCCAATTCGGACATCGTATGAGAAAGTTATGCCTATTTTCGTGTCAAGGAAAAAATCTGCAGAAATGTCATATTTGCGATCGCGAATTGACCGCAAATCAGCTATGCGAACCGCGAATTTGACATGGAAATCGCGAACTGAGGCAGAACTTGGGGCGAGGTTCGCGATTTCTGGGTCCAAAAATGCGAACCGCAAACCTGTTATGCGACAGGTTTGCGATTCGCATAAATGGCCTGTCAGGGATGTTTTAACCCGATTTTTGATACTTTTTAAGTAGAACTCAGTGCTCATTTTGCCCTACAAGACCTATATTCGTTACCCACAAAAAGGAACACCTCCAAACACCATAGAATCACAACAAATCAACTTCAAAACCATATCCAACGGAGATTATCTCGTGTAAATTCTTAAAGAAGGGGGTTTGACCATTCTAAACATATTTGGAGCTAGAGAGCTCAGATTGAAGCAAGTCTTGAAGCAATTCTTGGAGGGTTTCCAAGAGAAACATCGGGGTAAGTATTCCTAACTCAATTTTCAAGGAATTACCTAAGATTATAGCTGTTTTTAGCATTTTTACTGGTATTTTGAGTTGGGAAAATGGTGGAAACCCTAAAGCTTAGATTTGAGAGTTGGAGGTCGATCCGGTGCCGGAATTCGACAAATTTTATATGGTTGAACTCGTGAGGAGATAAGGAACCCGTTGAGGTGATAATTTCTGAATTTTGAGAATTGGGCCCAGGGCTCGGGTTTTGCTAATTTCGGGATTTCTTAGTAATTTCGATTGTTTTCGCTTGGGCTTTGTCCCCACGACATATTGTGATGTAATTGTTCTGAATTTGGATAGATTCGACGCACGTCGAGGCCAATTCAAAGGGAAAAGGCCTCGCGGGCTAAGGATTTAGCCGATTTGAGGTGAGTAATGTTTGTAAATGATGTCCTGAGGGTTCGAAACCCCGGATTGCACATCGTAGTGCTATGTTGAGGTGA
>MCJB01005336.1:207371-228207 GCA_002018475.1 Nicotiana obtusifolia
TCATCATGATTTGGGCTGCTTGCAATATTTGGGCATCTCGCCGGTTATGGAACCCTTCAGGGGTATTTGTCATTGTTTATTACATCATATTTGGACATCTCGCCGGTTATGTGAACCCCTCAGAGTATTATTTGGCATCTCGCCGGTTATGTGAACCCTTCAGGGGTATTGTTGCTGAATTGATTCATTTCATAAACTCAGTTTTGAAACTTAAATGATATTTTCAAATGATTTTAATGGGATCGGGTGGCACGCCGCCACGAGATGTGACATGCATGGATCGGGTGACACGCCGTCACGAAATATTGCGCTACTGAGCCCCCCACAGTAAGCGCCGGGTACCCAGGGAACGGGTGGCACGCCGCCACGATAGTCATGACTTGCATTGTATTGCATTGCATCGCATTTTTGTTGTGTTGGTGTTGTTTCTATTTACTTCATGTTATTTATTTGAGATATCACATGTTTTTACTGTTCCATCGTGGATTGCTCTAAGTCTTATGTGTTTCTTACTTTCAGTCATTATTTATATGTATTACTCACTGAGTTGGAAGTACTCACATTACTCCCTGCACCATGTGTGCAGATTCAGGCGTTATCGGTTCCGCTCCGAGGTATTGACTACTATTGTCAAGAGCGGTGATTCAGAGACTACGAGGTAGCTATTGACGTCCGCAGCCTCGTATCTCCTTAATCTTATTGTTTCCACTTTCTTCAGACAGGGATATTATAATAGTAAACTTATTATTAGGATTTCATTAGCTGCTCATGACTTTGTGACACCCCGGTTCGGGCTGTAGTCGGGATGGTTCACTATATTTTTCCGCAAATTACTGTTATTAAACCGTACTTATATTATTTTCGTATTGTTTAACTGTTTAAATGAAGTTTTGTTTGGATTGGCTGGCCTTGTCTTCATGAGAGGCGCCATCATGACCGGGTTGGGATTTTGGGTCGTGACAGAACTGTTTCATACGAAATGAATGGAAGTATGAGAAATTAGAATATCAAACGCACAATACGAATCCGGCCTGACAGGGCATCGAAAAGAAGCATCCTCCCAGAGAGTGGATCTCCAACCAAGCTAGCAACTTTTATGGCCTCCAGGGCTTGAAGACATCCAATAACACCTGGAACTGATAGTGAAGAAAAATTACAACTGAGAATAGGAATATAAATTAGTACCAAGCTGGTAACACCATATGTTTTAAAACAATGTGAATCCTACAGATTATACATAGAAACAGATACAGCCAAACCAAAAAGAAAGTTTTTCAGGTTTGATATGACATCAACACTTTCCTCTCTAACAATTGTTATAAACAAGATACCCAATAAACAGACCAAAGAGAGAAGTTTGCTTTCCAGAAAACTAAGGGAATTTCACATATTAGAGAGATAGGTATGAGATAATCACAACTTACCAACTCCCAGTACTCCGCTGTCAGCACATCTCTGACATGCATTTGTGGGTGGAGGAGTTGGAAACAGGCATCGATAGCATGGACCTCCATTGTAGTTGTAGACTGTCAGCTAGATAAACCATTCAGCGCACAGAGTTACCAATCATCTGACCAGCTATAAGCAATTTATACTGTGGTTCTAAGGAAACACAAGTTAAACGCTCTAGGAAGGATGAATGCTTTCAGAAAATGGTACCTGCCCTTCTAGTCCTAGAGCAGCTCCAGATATAAGAGGCTGTTAACGCAAATAAGCCAGTAATCAGTTCAGAGATCCAACAAAATGAACTTATCATCCAATTTCACACTTGCAATACGAGATTAGTGTTTGTATATCCAGGCATTAATATTCACTATCATCATTACATGATCATATCAGAACATTAGTTTGGCAGGAAAGAAAAGTGATTTATATGTCTGTAAATAAGTTTAAAGGAAAAGCTGCCTGTTAGATTGATTTGCAGCTTTACAGGTTAATACCAATTTTTCTGATAAGGTAGGTAATCTTATTCAATAACAGAATTTCATCAAAAGATTTATTCAATAACAGATTTAAGAAGGTACTGTAATCAATACCAAAAATTGAACTTGTTTCGTCCTACAAAATAAGGAAGTCAAGCAAATCCATAGTATCAATAATGCTAGTTACAATATTTTTCCAGCCAATACACTAAATTTTGCATGCATCTATATTTACACAAGTAATAGGATACTTGTGTAAGAACCTGGAATACAATATTCATAGGAAGGAAGAAGTTATTGCATCATAACACAATTGTGTAGTGTATAGAATATCGAAATCCAGCTTAACATATCACTGTTACCAGCAGAATTAGTGTAAAAAGCAAACATCAGAAGAAACAGCTGACCTCTTAACCACTAATCAAAAAGAGAAACAGCTAACCTTCCCAAGCACAACACAGCAATCATTGATCATGTAGCGGCTTGGAGCATTGTCTGTTGCATCTACTACCACATCATATCTGAGAAAAATCATTAAGCAAGGAAATGAGAAAATCACTGCTCTAATTAAGCAAAAGTGAAAACAGAACCAACTCAAAACATCAAAGTGATACAGATAGGGAATAAATTCATGCAACCCTGTATAAAATAGTGTTATTAGACCATACTTGCTTACGATCTCCAAAGCATTGGACGTGCGGAATGCTTCTTTGTGCTCCACAATCTGAGTAGAGGAGTTGATCCTAAAACAAAAAAACAAATAAATTAGAATATTATATACAGGTTCAAATGCAAAACAAGTTTATTCTATACGTGACTTACGAGCGACAGGCAGCAGCAGCTGACTCTACTTTTGACTTTCCAATATATGCTTCAGTATGAATTATCTAGAATACAATGAGAAATGCCATAACCAATTAGCTTAAAAAACAAAAACTAAAATATCAAAATCACTAAGCCAAACAGCATTCACCAAAATCAATTTTCAGCACATAAAACACATTATATTAAACAAACTACCTGCCTTTGCAGATTGTTAAGTTCCACTACATCATGATCAACGATACCTATTCGACCTGCAAAATATACCACAATAAAAGCATGCTTCCTAATTTATTCCAACAATACAGACAAAAAGTGTGAATTAAATAACTAATTACCAACTCCACAGGCAGCAAGATAAAGCAGAGCAGGTGATCCTAGACCTCCAGCTCCAATTACCAAAACTGAAGATTTCAATAGATTCGCCTGACCTAGTGCCAACAATAAAATTTAAGTATAAACAGAAGTGGTTGTTTTGTCAAGTCAAATTAAGTATGTTCACAGCAATTTGGACCAAACCTTGAACGCCAAATGATGGAAGCAATAGGTGGCGACTGTATCTATAAATCATATCGGGCGATAGAGCATTTGAATTCTCTAAGTCTCCGTTAGAAAGCGGCGAAGTACATAGAGCATTTGAATTGACTTCTCCTTCTTCAACCTGCTTTACTCCAAGTTGATTAAGTTGAGCTTCAAGCGCCGAAATTTGTTGCTCTATGTTTCTCTTGTTAGCCTTTAGAGACTCGATTTCCTGGCGAATACGAGATGCTTCAGCACCATTGGAATCCATTACAAAAGCCAGCAAGAATCTAAATAAGTTGTTCCCAAAGATGCAAACTTTGGCTTAGGCAAGAACAGAGGAGTCAGAAGGTAAGGCAAATTATAAACCCTATATCGACTGAACCCCCTTCTAAATTTTTTAATGCTATATTTGGCCTAATAATGATACAACTTATAAATTACAATCCTCGACATGTTTGAGACGTCTCAATTTCATTGTAAAACGGAAAACATACTACACGAAAAGGAAACTATCTAAAAATTTAGTTTTATAGTTCATTACAAATATTATTTTAATTCTATAATTATTTTAATAGAAAATTAGTAAAAATAATATATATAAATAAAATACAAGAGATCTTTGTATAATCTGACTTTTTTCTATTCAAATCATGCATGGACAAGAGAAATTATTTCATCAAAACACAGGAAAAAAAAAAATCAACTCCATTACGTTGCTATTTTTCGGAAAAATATTTTTCTGAACAATTATCTAAACAATAGCAACATAAATTTTTCGACGTTTTGAATGAAAACAAGGAAGTAGGTATTTTTGAAATAGAGGATTTATATTTTTCTCCATTACAATATTGGGTTGAAGGAAATGGTCTTCCGTGCCCGCTTACGATTTGAATGCATAAAATTGCCCTTTAAGAATTTTTAGCGTGTACAAATAAAAGTCTTTTGAAAATTTGTGATGTTGAGAGTCACATTTAAGGATTGTTATTGCTTATCATTTTCTTTCTTTTATTTTAATAGCTTTTTAAGTCTATTCCCATCTTCTTCCTTGATTATTTGAATCTTCAGTTGATTTTCATAGTTATTAGTAATAATAAAAAACAATTTCCAGCTAACTTCTGTTCTTACAAAGATTTACAATAGCGCATATCAGTCCCTTTTGTTGGCACCTTAATTTAAAGTTGGAGCATTCAACACTTTGATGAGATTCAACTAAAGTTTATGTCTCTCAAGAAAAAATCTTGAAGAATCCAAATAAACAAATGAACATACCCAAAAGAAATATTAATATGTTAAAAAGAAAACATCGAATGTAACTTAGTAAGAGAGTGCACTTATACCAACAGGTGAGTCAAGATGGATTATCCATCCAACTCAAAATTACTTTTCAATTTATTTGTTTATTCTCCTAGTCTTCAACCATACATGGAGTTGCTTAAGAAAGACTTGATTTCAACGAAAACTGTACTTAATTAGATCCAACAGTTAGAATGGCTTAATTCAGGTAAAAACCTATTCCAATCCTAATTATAAGAAGCACATTAGGGATGTACAAAGAAAATCGATAAATCACATCAAATCGATAATTCGAGTTAAACCGGACAAAAAATCCTAATTGTGGTTTGATTTGATTTGCTTTGGTAATAGAAAAAAAAACTGACCATAATTGATTTAGTTTCGTTTTGAACTAAAAAATGCCAAATCGAAACCAAACCAACCCAAAAGTACATTTATATAATTTTTAAAAATATTTTATACATATAACAATTTATTATAATATAATTTATAAATATTTCTTAAACATTTTCATAGTTTTATCTTTTAAGGTATTACTTCAATTTTGGATTTAACATTCTTGAATGGTAAATAAATTTATAGCCCATAAATGTAGTAACTCAAACAAAATTCAAATCAATATTAATGCTGATAAAATACATACAACTTAACACTAGGAACGACGATAGTGTTGGATATCTATTCTTTTTAGTTTTATAATGGTTTATAATGAAAATGCATAACTTAGTTTATCTTTTTCTTTAGTGCTTAGTTATGTGATTAATAGCACTTATTAGTTATACTTATTTTAGCACGACCTATATAGTGTTTTTAGATATGTTAATTTTTATTATGGCTTATTCATTAGCAATATTTATTTTATGCAATTTTATTATCTTTGTTATTGGATATTTTAGTATAATGCTATGACTTATCTCATATTATTATGTTATTTTCTTGAAAAATACTTTATATAGTTGTATCTTACTAAGACTACAGAAATATTTGAAGCACACATTACATATTTTATGCTACAAAGGATTTATCGAAAAAAATTCCTAAAACCCGAAAATATCGAAAAACTCAAAGAAAATCGCAATGAAAAAATTTGACTTGATTTATTTTGATTTTTATAAATTTAAAAATCTAACACTATTGATTTGGTTGGTAATTAAAAAATTCCAACCAAGCCGAACTACGTGTACACCATTTATCTGATTCACCCAAATTTAAACGAGCTGCACGTTATAAATTTATTTGTCAATAAGATTGACATCTGACGAAAAAATAACAAATAAAACTAAAGAAGGGAAAGATAATCCCAAAGAGTTGTCTTATCTTTTTCTTTCTCCTAAAAATATATGGAGAGAAATATGATGTGACGTGGCAGCAAACTCAGTAGATTGGTCCGCCACGTGTTCGGAGCAAGTGCAACGTGTTAAAAGCTTATAAGCTGTAGAAGGAAATCTTTGGCTGCCACTTGCCGTCTAACATTTTTATCTTTGCCAAAGGACTCACTTGTTGTTCTCTGTTAAGACCTCTGACTTGTAAAAATTAGGAAGAGGGAACATCCATGGCCATGAGTGGTTATAAGCTTCTCTACTCTAACACTACTTCGCACGTATCTCCATTGAAACTACGCCTCATCCCCTTTGTTCCCATCTCTGTACGGGTATATCTCTTTCTCCAGTTTCTTATTTCTTTATTTATATCATTGCTTTACAACAGAGTATTTAAAAATCCAATTAATTTGGAACTGACGTATAGTCAATCAGCGAAAAATCCACAGATTCTAACAAGAAGATTCAAAAATATCTTAGGAAATGACATTCAGAATACGAACTGACGACTAGAGCAATACTTTTATATGTCACCTTTGCACTTTCGGACCATATTGTAGCTCGGCTCCTGTAGTCAATTCATACTATTCGACGACAATGTCATCTTTCTTGCTCCCTCCATTTCAATTTACGTGTCCTACTTCTTTTTTAGGCTCTTCCTAGAGAATGTCATATTTTTTTGACTTCATTTAATTTTTTTTATTTTACCCTTAATAAAATAATTTACCTTATGGTTTATTTTAGACATATCAAATAACGCCGTATAAGTTGGGACGGAGGGATATATATGATTATATTGCTATATATGAATGAGGGTAGCTGTTGCAGTTTTTTATGCTTTTTTAATTTCTTTACTCGTTACAAGATTAATTCTGTGACGACATGCATGCTTAATTACTGTGATGGGGCAGAGGTGTACACAATCAATCAAGGAAAATTACGAACACCATGCAGAAGAAAAAGCACCTACAACAGCTGAGGAATTCATGAGAGTGGCAGATGAGATGGCGGAAGATAAAGAACATTTAACAAGAGTTGCAAAAGAGAAAGATGGGCAGGGTTTTGCCAGCCAAACAGTGGACAAGGCAATGGAAGCGGCTACGATGGATGACTCTAATTTAAAAGTGCCAGCTCCTGGCAAAGGGAACTTCCACAAAAGGGGCGATGACTCTGATGACCTCCTTAAAAGTACCCACAAAACCAAATAGTAGTGATCAATTGAAGATCATGAGATCGATAAAGTTGTAATTAGCCTAGTAATCCCTTGCTTGCATTTCCTTTCTTTTCAGCTGTATCCTGTATCCATAAGACAAGTTCTTTGAGGGAGTCAGGGAACCTTATATTTTGCCTAGAGTTATGTACTTTAATAACCTGGTTTTAGTTCGGAACTAGTTACTCTGCTTTTAGAAAATTTACTGCTCTGATTCACCTGTTTATGTTCTAGTGATGGAAAGTTCAGTGTGGAGTGTTTTAGCGCCGACTGCATTCCTAGATCATGTATATCCCATTATTATCATTTATTTCGCCTTTCTTTTCTTGGATGCTTTTGGTTTGTGAGGTCCGCCACATATTGCGAGACTTTAGCCGATGAAGGCATTTTCATATTTCGGCTTGATACTTGCATTTATTTCATTTGAGCTTTTACTCACATGATCAAACAGTACTTTCCTTTTGTCCTCGGAAAGGCAAATTTATTTTCTATTTATACAACAAAATGATTCGAATTGTATGCACAAATATTTGGGTGACACATAAAAGTCCTGTGCATAGATAAGTCAAATGGCGAGCGGAATTTATGATGCCATACATTAGCTCATGAAGCTTCCTTGAAATACTATGGCAGACAGAAATGTCTTATGTATAAGATATTTTTTTAACGGAAAAGGGCCAAATATATTCCTGTACTATGAGAAAAGGTATAAATATACCTTTCGTTATATTTTGGGTTCAAATATATTTTTGCCGTAATACTATTGGTTTAAATATATCTTTATTCTGTTAAATTTGTCCAAGGCGGACATTCAATCATATACGGTAGGGGTAAAACGGGTTAGCTGAGGTGGCAAGCCATGTGGCATCCGCTTCACCAAATGTCAGTGTCCCGTGGAATCGGATGTTCACTTTGGACAAACTTAACGGAAAATAAATATATTTTGAATCAATAGTATAACAACAGGGATATATATGAACTCAAAATATAACGAGGGGTACATTTAAACTTTTTTTGATAGTACAAGGGTATATTTGATTCTTTTCTGTTTTTTAATGAAAATAAGATAGTGGAAGTGTTACTCAAACAGTCAAACGTGAATCTTCACCCCTTATTTAAAAGGGTTATATTTTATTTTTATCGGTCGGTCAAAATAAATTACAGGTGTCCGTCAGTCAAAATTAATTATATATATTATTCCAAACATACAAAAGCATATATATATATATATATATATTTTTTTTTTTGATCGGTTATTATATTTTTTCACGGAAGCCAACACAAGAAGTTATGGAAGTAACAAGGGGTCATAAATTAACTATTCAATGATGGATCATGTCATAGTCACACTACACGATGAATATACATTTTACTAGTATAAATTTGCAGCTAACTACAAAGTATGCAACATATAATATCTGATAGTTACATCCCATCTTCTGCTCGGTGACAAATTATAACATGGAAGGTGTTCTATTAGTGTTAAATATATTCGTTATATTAAAAATATTGATTTTCCCTTAAAACACCGCATATAGTAGTGATGAATTTATATACTAGGAATTTATCTGTAAATTATTTGATTAACTTATATGTTTATCAGTAAAACGGTATAATTGAATTTATATATGGTTTCTAGACAAGTGAACTGATTTGATCCTGAAATAATGCAATAATTGAAGAAATATACAATACTTAGCCTTAAAATGTAGATGAAATAGCAGAGATGACAGTTCCGGGAACAAGGTTTCCGGGCACAACAATGATGATATCAAAAAGCGGAAAAGTAAGATGGTATTAAGCTTTGTATAGAATGTGGTGTAAGTTTTGCCAGAAAATTCGTGTCCTTTACAATAATAACTAGGCTCACTATTTATAAGCTGTGTCTATGGAAGGAGGTCCTAGGATAATGCCCTCCTTTAATGTCAATTATGAGGGTCATTGATGAAGATGTAACGGTAATATAAATGCCAAATTCTCTGTAACGGGCCGTCGCTCTTAATGCTGTAGAATATTCCTTATTAAATGCTACCGAGCGCAGAGTATTTAATACATCTTTATGTATGTTATCCCTTCCAGTGACAAGTGGAATGACTGCGATTGGTCTTCGGCCATCCCCGTCTAGGGTTCCACGTGTCTTTCTTTTAGATGACCACGTGTCATATCATATTTTACTCTATACAGATAGTCCCCCTGCTTTCTGGTGACATAACTTTGTGTTACCGGAAAGTTGGTAGAAATATTTTTTTGGCGGGAATTATTATAACTCCCTCTGAAGGCTTTTGACAGTTGATTAGATGCACGGCTCTCCGCATTTAATGTCCCGAACATGCGTCATCCCACGATTCAGCACAACTTTTACCGATTATCGAGGTAATCATAGCCATGAATTTAGCCGCCAAAATTTTACTTATACGCATCATTCTTTTACTTTGCACTTCATAATTTCTCGAACTTCTGAATTGCATCTTTGTTCTCCATCCTTTCTCTAATTCTCTTCAAACAAAAAACTTTTTCCTTTTTCTTATTCAATGGTTTCATCCTCCAGGCGTGCCGATTCTTCAAAGAACAAGAACAAGGCCGAGGACTCTGCTCCTCTAACGGTGGGTTCCATCATTCCAAGGAGACTCAGTACCACAAAGGACTTAGAAGAGAAATTCCCTGCTGCTAATCCTCGTACATGGGCTGTTAGTAGGTACCCTTCTTCTATTCGTCCTTCCAGTATTCCTGCTGTGAAGGAAGACCGCCGCTGCCATGAGTTGGATATCATTGTTCCTGATCTATCGGAGCGAGTGACCCTTTCCAAGGAAGGTTTTACATACTTTTACACATATCCCTTTACTTTGGGTGCGTTTTCTTTGAGTAGAGAGCTTGATTCCATGATTGCAGAGTTTTGCCTTCGCTACCAAGTGTGTTTGGCACAGGTAAGTCCTTCATTGTGGAGGATGGTCGCCTGACTTTGACGCTTGTGCCAGGAGAATAGAGAAGAGCTAACCTTAGCTCATATGATAAATTTCTATTCTCCCAAAATATTCCGTGGGGAAATGATAAACCTCTGCAAACGTGGCCACCATGCTTTGCTCTCTAGCATGGATGATGACAAAGACCGTGGGTGAATGGAACGGTTTGTTGCATTCGCCACCAATGACGTCATTCTCGCAACGGTTTCATCCTTTTCGGCCGCTTGGAAACGCACTCGTAAACTCTTTGTTTAGTATTTCCTTTTACTAAATATTTTTCTATAGCCGTATCGATCCTCCATCCTTCGTTTGTTTCAGCAACTCGATGGATCCCACCGGTGACGGAAGGCTTGGACCGGTTGGTTCAAAAGATCTTGAACGTCACGACGACGGAAACTCGTTTGTGGAAAGAACTGGTCCTTAAGTATAGGTAGAAGGCCAAAAATCATGTAATTTTAACTTACCTTGCTTCTATTTTTTTTTTTTGTATATGGAGAACTTAGTTGAACCCTTCTGACTTGTTCACTAAATTAGGTCTACCTGCAGGCTCTATTACTGTCCCCGAGGAGGACGTCTTGGCTGATCCTCCTGATGCAGCTAGGCTGCTTCAGGAGGCACTTACTCGAACAGTTATCTCCGAGCCTGTTTCGAGCGCAAACACTTCTTTACGGAGTCCCCATCTGGAGGATAAACAACCGAAGAGAAGACGGTCCTCCGCAGCCGGGAAAAAGAATAAGAGGGCAAAGATTGATGCCCCCGAGTCATCTCCGGTGGTGATGGTGACTGGTCCTCCTTCTGGGCCGGTTATAGACACCGTGATGATTGATGATGATGAAAAAGCTAGTGATGAGGAAGCTTCTCTACATAGAAGACAATGATCCTCATCATCTCAACAGGATGCTCGACCTGTTGAGAGAGTTACACTAACCGAGGACGATGCCTCAGCACTTTGGGGAGAGTTTAATTTGGTAGATAATGTTAACTGTTGTATTCTGGCCCTAACTGTGCCCGGTACTGCGGGACTGAGTACCGGGTCCTTACCGTCTTTGGTTGGCGAGCATCCAACAACCAGCACTGCATTTGATGCAGCTGCTTCTCACTCTTCAACTCCATCAGCTTCATCTCCATCTTCATCAATACCAGTAACTGCTACATCACTTCCATCTTCATCCACTCTTCCACCAGCTATTGCTACATCGCTTCCACCAGGCGTACCTAACCATGAAGAGGGTGTTCCTCTTCCACAGTCCCCAGTTCATGGGAATTGGGGCAAATTTATGTTGCCCCTTCTAAAGATCCACAAAGGAGGAGGAATGTTACTCTTTCGGTCTCTACTGGATGCAACTTGCTATCCCGACGGTGGAGCTTGCTAATTATCTGAAGCCTTTGGCTTCAGAGAAAGAATGGGAAAAGATTCAGGAACTCTCGGGAGAGTGTTTTCTGAACAACGTCATACACAACGCCGCAGCGGTATGTTCCTTTCTTCTTTTGTTATTTCTTCTAATTTTGAATGAATGTATTCTAAGTTATACTTCTTATTTTGTAGGCCAACTTTCTTGCTTTTGAGAGCCTTTAGAGATAAATCATGCGAAGGAGGAACTTACTTCCGAACGGAATCAGCTTTTGGTGGAACGGGATCGAACTATTCTCCAACCTCTCGGAACCAGAAATCGAAGTTACTGAGGTCGTTATTTTGGAGGCTCGTTTGCAGCAAAGCGAGCAAGAAATGGTAACCCTTAGCCAAGAAATTGACCCGCTGTGGGTTAGATTTGATGAAGCCAAGGCCAAATGGGCTGAAGTCCAGGACGCCATTCTTGATGCAACCGAGCGCAAGGCTGCCTCCGCTGAAAGAGTGATTAACTTACAGGCAGCCTTGAACTCCAAAATGGAAGAGCTTGCTGCTGTAGGGGTGAAACACGCACATCTAAAAGAGAAGTACAGGAAAACTATGGAGCATAATAGGCTCTTTAGTTCAACTGTCTGCGACCTTGATGTCAGCCTCAAATCTGTTAGGTACACTCGGGAAAACCTTTCTAGGAGCCGGTAGCAGCGGTCCGACGATGTCCATCCCTCATTTCATGAATGGCCATGGGAATAGAACCGAATGTATGGGTTCTGCCGGTTGGTGTATTAGTGGTGCGTAGCGTTGGCACTTATCACATTTTCTTACGAAGTCTTTGGCATCTTGTTCCATGCGAGGCCAGTAATATCCTGCCTGTACCAACTTCAACACCAAAGAATCTGAGCCCGAGTGATTTCTGCATATCCCTTCGTGGACTTTTCTTATGACATAATTAGCTTCTGACGCTCCTAAGCACCGGGCCAGCGGGCCTTGGAAGGATTTTCTATACAATTAGCCTCTCTTGAAGCTATAACGTGTAGCTTTGGTGCGTAACACACGTGATGCTTTGGGGTCTTCGGGAAATTTCCCCTGCTCGAGATAGTCGATTATTTTATTTCTCCAATCCCATACCAGACTAGTCGAATTTACCTCATAGTAACTATCCGTATCCAGGACTGAGTTCATCAGTTGCACTACCGTCCTGGACTTCGATACCTTTATTTTCGTCGATGATCCTAAGTTAGCTAATGCATCCGCTTCTGCGTTATCCTCCGGGATATGAGTAATTGACCATTCCCGGAATCGTGCCAAAAAAAGAGCTAAGACCTTTACCACGTATTGGTGCATACGTTCTTCTTTGGTATCAAAGATCCCGTAGACCTGATTTACCACCAGCTGCGAGTCACATTTGATTTTGATAACCTCGGAATCTAGTCCCTGAGCTAATTCGAGCCCTGCAATCAAAGCTTCGTACTCTGCTTCATTGTTAGTCAAAGGGATCGTTCTGATGGCTTGCCTTAAGGTTTCCCCCGAAGGCGTGATTAAGACTATTCCGAGTCCGGACCCTTTTACATTGGAAGCTCCGCTCGTAAATAAGGTCCAAACCCCCGATGTTGATTCCGATACCATTACTTCCTTCTTGGTTGCTAGAGGCAGTAGTGCCGGACTGAAATCGGCCACGAAGTCAGCCAAGACTTGTGACTTATTGGCAGTCCTTGGTTTATATTCTATGTGAATTCACTCACTTCGACGGCCCATTTGGCCAATCTACCTGAGAGCTTGGGTTTGTGGAGGATGTTCCGCAAAGGAAAAGTAGTCACCACAGCTATCAGGTGACATTGGAAGTAGGGCCTCAGCTTCTGAGCCATGACTATGAGAGCTAAGGCCAGTTTTTCCAAATGTGGGTAGCTAGTTTCTGCTCCCATTAAAATTTTGCTAATGTAACAAATGGGAAATTCTGTACCTTCGTCCTCCCGGACTAAAACAACATCTGAAACTGTGAGGTAGACTAGCAATGTTTCACCTTTTTCAGAGCAATGGGAGGGCTTGATAAGTACTTCTTCAGGTCCCTCATAGCCTGCTAGCACTCCGGTATATATTCGAAATTATTTTTATTTTTGAGCAATGTAAAGAAGCGATGACATTTTTCCAACGACCGGGAAATGAACCTGCTCAAAGCTGCTAATCTTCCATTTGAGCCTTTGGACTTCTTTTACGTTCGACATTTGATCCGGGATATCCTCTATGGCCTTGATTTTTGTCAGGGTTTACCTCAATTCCCCTTTGTGAGACCAGAAATCTCAGAAACTTACCAGAACTGACCCCGAACGCGCACTTCTCGGGATTAAGTTTCATGTTATGCTTCCTTAGGATGTCGAATGTTTCTTGCAAATGCTTAAGGTGGTCACCTGCATTCAAAGACTTAACGAGCATATCGTCTATATAAACTTTCATAGTCTTTCCTATTTGCTTTGCAAACTTCTTATTTATGAGCTGTTTATAAGTGGCTCCGGCGTTTTTCAACCCGAAGGGCATCACATTGTAACAATATGTACAAAAATTCGTTATAAACGAAGTGTTTTCCTAATCTTTCGGATTCATCTTGATTTGGTTATACCCGGAATAAGCATTGAGGAAACTTATTAACTCGTGTTCGGTCGTGGCATCAATCATTTGAGCGATATTTGGCAGTGGGAATGAGTCTTTGGGGTACGCCTTATTAAGGTCTTTATAGTCTATACACATGCGAAATTTATTGTACTTTTTCGAAACTACTACTACATTTGCTAGTCAGTCCAGATATCTTACCTCTCGGATCGAACCGATATTAAGCAAGCGGGCTATCTCTTCTTTGACGAATTTATTCCTGCCTCGACAATAGGGCATTTCTTTTTTCTTACCGGAGGTACGTTGGGATCCAAACTTAGCTTGTGCACGGCTACTTCCATCGGGATACCTGTCATATCCTCGTGTGACCATGCAAAACGATCGACTGAAATTCAATAAAACCAGACCTGAGCTCCGGGTGCAGTCCTGTCCCCAAATGAAATTTTCTTTCTAGGAATTCTTCGAACAATGCAACTTGCTCCGGTTTTGCTGCCGTGGACTTCATTGTGTCCGCCTCTTCTGGAACTTGGAAATATATCGGCATTTGATAATGTTTTGACGACTCTTCTCTCGGGTTAACTTCTTCTAGCTCGGGAATAGGTGCCGGTTCTTGTAATTGCTATGTCGTGTGCTCCTTTCCTTGCCTACTGGAAACTAAAATTTCATTCATCTCTCTTGTTGCCGGTTGATCACCTCTTATCTGCTTGATTCCTCCGAGCATTGGAAACTTCAGCAATTAGTGATATGTTGAAGGTACAACTTTCATCTCGTGTAACTATGGCCTTCCCAGGATGATATTGTATCCCATGTCACCATCTACTACTTCGAAGAGAGTTATTTTTATTACTCCTTTCAGCGTTCGTGAGCAGCAAAATCTCTCCCTGGGTTGTCAAGCTCGCAAGGTTGAATCCAGCGAGGAGCTTTGTTGCCGGAATAATGCTTCCGGTGAGTTTAGCTTGCTCCAATACTCTCCATTGTATGATATTAACCAAACTTCATGGATCCATTAGAACATGCTTAATCTTAAGATCCAACACATTTAAAGAAATTACATCGTTGTGTGGTAACAACAATCCCTCTACGTCCTCCTCCGTGAAAGTGATATCGTCTTCCCGGAGTCTTTTACTATGAGTTATTGATACTTTCATCTTCTTCATTACCGGAAAGGTGACCCCGTTAATCTCATTCCCTTCGAAGATCATATTGATCGTTTGGCATGAGAGTTCTTCTCCTGCTTTTGAAGATTCATCGCTTTCTCTGTTACAACCATAATTGTTCTTAACTCGGTCACTCAAGAATTCTCTGAGCTGACCATTCTTCAATAGTGTTTCCACTCTTCCTGGAGGTATCGGCAGTCCCATGTTCGGTGGCCGTCCGTCCCTTGGTATCACACCATATGTTGGGATCCCTCTGGTTGGAATCAGATCTCATAGGTCTCGAGAATCGTGCTTCTTTAATGTTTCTCATGGCTGACACCAATTCCACTATACTGATGTTGAAGTTATATTTCAATAACTTGGGGATCCCGAGACCCCAACGTCTCTTTATCTTGAAGTGATCTGTTATTTCGACCACGATCTGTCCCTCTGTCAATGGTGAACTTGTTTGTTGCCTGAAAGTTTCTGCCACGGCCTCCGGTCCACTCGTAAGGCAAAAATCGGACCCTCGAAGTCCGTCTGTCCGCGTCGTAGTCATCCTTTGATTTTTCTCTGCTCTTCTCCCATCCTTTGGCCAATGATGTAGAACCGACCTGGTCATCTTCGATCCTTATCTTTGACTCATACCGTTTGTGGACATCTGCCCGAGTTGTTCATGAAACTCAAGCAAGCTCTCCTTCAGCTTTCGGGAAGCGTCTGAGCTTCTTGAATTCAATCCTTTGGTGAATGTTTCAGCTGCCCATTCATCCGGGACAGCCGGGAGCAACATTCATTCTTTCTGGAATCGGGTAATGAACTCTCGTAATAATTCGGATTCTCCGTGTGCGATCCTGAATATGTCGGCCTTCCGGGCTTGTACTTTTTGGCCCCGGCATGAGCCTTGATGAAAGAATCCGCGAGCATCTCAAAGGAATCTACGGAATGCTCGGGTAATAATGAATACCACGTTAGAGCTCCCCTCGTGAGAATTTCTCCAAATTTCTTTATCAACATAGATTCAATTTCGTGAGGAGCTAAATCATTTCCTTTTACCGCTGTTTTGTAGTTATTGATATGCTCGTGTGGGTCTGAAGTCCCGTCATACTTTGGCATTTCAGGCATTTTGAATCACTTTGGGATTGGTTCTGGTGCCGCACTCGACTTGTACGGCAACTGAGTATACTTCTTCGAGTCCGGGCCTTTCAATATTGGTGGCGCGCCCGGGATCTGGTCCATTTGGATGTTTACTTCCCTTATAAACCGTAAAAGTTCATTCTTGAACGCATCGTTCTCGTTGTTGAGACTGGGTCCGTTCCCTCAGTCCCATCGGAGCCAATTACACCCCTGGGAGTGTTGTTGTCGACTCTCTGCTTTGTTTGGTTTGTGGGAATACCGGGAGCAATTGGATCTCGTCTGTTTGCATCATTTGAAGCCCCTGATAGCGCCTGCTTCAACTCCGTCATAACCTCATCTTACCGCGTGAGATGGCCTAGAATGATCGCCTGTTATTCTTACAGGACCCTCACCGCATCCACGATATGCTCCTCATCAGCATCATCGGTAGTTGTCTCCCGAACCTGTCGGGGGTTCTGCCTGTCATGTACCGGCGTAGCGTCATTTCCCTAATTACGGGTGTCACTGATTAACTCCTCGAAATGAGGTTTATCCCCTCGAATTTTAGGGTTGTACGTGTTGTTAACATTGTTATTTGCCATTTTTTGTGATTTTTTATAAGACAAAATAATCAAATCACGTTAGTAAAATAAGCAAGGATCAATTAAATTGCACGACTGTCTAGGCCCACAGTGAGAGCCAAACTGTTTACCCGTAAAATGGTACAGTTAAATTTATACGTGGTTTCTAGACAAGTGAACTAATTTAATCCTGAAATAGTGCAATAATTGAAGAAATGTACGATACTTAACCTTAAAATGTAGATGAAACAACAGAGATGACAGTTCCGGGAACAAGGTTTCCGGGCACAACAATGATAAGATCAAAAAGTGGAAAAATAAGATTAATTAAGCTTTGTATAGAATGTGGTGTAAGTTTTGCTAGAAAATTCGTATCCTTTACAATGATAACTGGGCTCACTATTTATAGCTGTGTCTAGGGAAGGAGGTCCTAGGATTGTGCCCTCCTTTAATGTAAATTATGAGGGTCATTGATGAAGATGTAACGGTAAATATAAATGCCAAATTCTCTGTAACAAGCCGTGACTCTTAATGCAGCAGAATATTCCTTACTAAATGTTACCGGGCGCAGAGCATTTAATACACCTTTATGAACGTTATCCCTTCCGATGACAAGCGAAATGACTATGTTTGATCTTCGGTCATCCCGTCTAGAATTTCACGTGTCTTTCCTTTAGATGATCACGTGTCATGTCATATTTCACCCTATACGTTATAATTTTAATAGCAATGACAATATCTTGTCAACTGATCTCTTATATTTCTTGCCGCTACAAATTATACCAATAAGTTTTATGATGACCTTACTCATTAACTTTTTATATCGCTAAACTGTCTGAATAATTTATGATGGAGATGTCAAATTATATAGAAGCACCTTATATTTTTTGCTACAAAGGTTAATGATATAGTACATAGAAATTTGCAAAAGAAGTTCCTTAATTTCCAACTTTATCTCAAATTATTACAATCTAGTGAATTCAGTTCATAAATTCATATGATTTATACGTATGTTTTCACAGTCTTTGAAGTAAGTCAAACTGTTAGGTACTAAAGATATCTTTACCTCATTAAAATTCGACTATGAAAATACAAGAAATGAAATAATGAATAACATAACTAGCTGTTGAACTTGGAATTTTGACAACTTGGCACTGATATGATCCTTCACTGTGCGATCTCATAATACGAATCCCTAGAGGAATTAAACCTTCACCGTCTTAATAAACTTCACGATATTGGTTGTGGTGTCGCTATCCCGTATTTTCCAAAAATAACGAGTACTCAATTAGTACTAAGTTTTCGTTTATTTATCTAGACAAGTGATAAAAGACATTCCTTACTATCAGGCAAATTCTCATAATCAGAGGTAAGACTAAGGCCAGTTGATCCAAAAACAATAATAATTACGCATCAATCTCAAATCAGGATTAAGCATATAAATCTTACTGATCGTGTTTCCTTATTTACATTCCTCACCGCCAATAGCACCAACCATTAAGGAAATTCAGTAACACTTTAATTGCAACAGCTCCTCTACCTCTATTTTAAAGAGGGGGCCCTAGTATTTGAACTTAGCAGTGGCGGCTCGATGAAGTACGAGGCCTAAAGCTGAATCGTCATTAAAAAATTTTAGAGGTAAAATCGATAATTATATTTTATAGCTGACTTCTTCTAATTTTTTTTCTTTCCCAATTGATAATGCAGTCAATTTATTTAATTATTCTTAAGATATTGTTGATTGTAGAAAACTTTTATTAATTTCACTTCCGAAAAACATCCTTCCGTCGGAGGAAATGTCAATTTTTTCCTATGATATTATACAGGCATGTGAAATAAGAATTAAATCTTTTTATTTCATTGCGTATATCAATTAGGGTATTATACTTGTACAATTTTTCGTAAGACCTCTGTTGCAAAATAAATCCAAAAATCAATAAGGAGCTAATTAGCTCTAAGTTTGTATGTAAGCTATTGTAAAGTGAAAATTAATCCAAAGTTAAAGAGAATAAGAGGAATGAAATGGGAAGTCATTTAAGTACATATCATTCATATGTTATGTACGCAAGCAATTGTGGCCCTATGTTTTTTTGGGGTCTAAAGCCTTGGCTTTAGCTGCCTTGGGGTTGAGCCGCCCGTGCTTAGTGGGTTCTAAACTCTATATTAGGTATTAGTAACTTGGTGCTGAATTTAATTTTTGTATATATTTAATGAATTTATTATAAATATAAAGTTTTGGACTAAAGCTATTTGATTCTTGTTGAGCTCGTGTTAGCTATTTTAGTCTCACATTTTCCTCTTAAATCTTTTACCTTTAAAACAACATATACCCTTTTAGCACGCAGGTTGGTTTTTTTTCATCATAGACGTATATATAACTAGTATGTAATATGTAAATCTCATTCATAGAAGACATTCAAGCGCAAGAGCAATATTGGGAGAAGAAATTTAAATCTTATTATTCATAGAAGATGATCGTGGAACAGCATAAGAAGAATACATTGTTTTAACAAATGGAGCTACTATATATATATATATATACTTTTGACTTTTCCTTTGTTGTATTTCTTTCTTCAATCAAATCAACACATTGGTTTTACGTGGAATTATCATCAATAGTGAAACTATGTATTAGCAGAAAATAATTGTGAATCTTCAATGTCGGTATCTCTTTCCAGCGCATGCAATTTTGCAAATATCCCAACAAGAGGTGCTGTGTTATAAGTACAAGCCTCTGTTTGCATGTAATTTCTTCTATGATCATTGAACCGATCCTTATTATCTGGCCCACCAACTAATGCCCCAATTAGTGTATTGGGATTTGGATTCTTGCGTCCGAACCAGTTATCATAGCCTTGGGTGCAACTAATGAAGCTCTTCTTCTTTTTGTACGAGTCCAACGATGCACCCCTATGGTGCACCCTTCGGGGGTACTTGCCTCCATAGCCAACCAAGTAGCTCATACCCGTTGGGTTCAAACCCAAGATATAGTCAACCTGTTATTTTTATGAGTAAGAATTAGTCAGCTGGTCAGTTGTAGCAAACATAGAATTTAATTTGTACATTATCGACGTATTATCACAATCCGATTAATAAGAATTTAGTTTAAATCTAGAACTAGACGTTGTTTCAAGGGTTTTATTTCTTATCTCAAATTGATCTTCTTTTGTATTAAATATTTTAAAATATAGTCAACATATTATATATCTACATATTGTTTTATAAACTAATATCATTTACACTAGCAGTATGAGATGACATCAGTACATACACAAAAAAATTGTACAAGCGCTGTTAACTTTATTTTGAAAAAGTGAACGAATGAATAATTCACTATGATGACAATCGGTATATGCATATATATATATATATATATATATATATATATATATATATATATTAAATTACGAGTGAAATGATACCATGTAAACTGCTTGAAGTAAGGTGTATCCGTTCCAATCACACGCTTTGCTAAAGGGTGTTCCGCCACAGCTAATGAGGTGCTTTGATTTTCAGACGACAAATTGGACGATTACGTGTGCGTTAGGTACGGAGAAAAATATTTTTTAATTTTTTCATGTATAGTTGGCTTAAAATATTTTGGAAAATATATTTTTCATGAATTAATTTTCCTTCAATTTGAGGAAAATATTTTCCCTATCAAAAGAAGGAAAAATATTTTTCAAAACTCTTTTTCAACCTTCCCCCTATTTCTCATCCCCACCAACCCCCACCAACCCCCACCAACCCATCTCCCACACCCACACTATAGATAGATTACTTCTTTTTTTTCAATAAAAAGAGTATTTTCTTTTCATAATATAAAAAAACTACTTTATTTTCATGTTGTAGAAATAGTACTTTTTTTTCAACCAATAAAAAAGAGTATTTCTTTTTTAGTTATGGAGCACAAATTTCAATGTAGTTTTTGCGTAAAAAAAGTAAAGCATTACGTCAGTTTCTTTGGGTTTGTGTGAAGTTTTAGAAGAATAATTAAAATTTCAAAGAA
>MCJB01005336.1:237636-251622 GCA_002018475.1 Nicotiana obtusifolia
TATATATAATACAAGGCTTCCTTTTCCCTTCAACAATTTCTGAGTTTTTTTTTCCTTTGCTTTATTCTTTATATTCGCAAAGATCGATATGCCTTAGCATCAACTAGTTAGGTTATGTTTGGTGGTTTGAACAGGCCTTGACTTTGACATTATTTTGTTTAAGGCATCGTGGGGGTTCGGTATGACTGGAACTTTTCCCCAAAGTACTTATAATTTTTTAGATTATAGTTTGTCGAGGATAGCCTTTAAAACCGGTTTAGAAATTTTTCAAGGCTTTATTTTTTGTTACGGGTATCGGATGTCTTCGAGCCGTTTTAATTTGGTCGTAGCATTTTAGTTAAGGTGGTTCCCCGTGGGCTTGTCACCTCGAATTATCTGGACTTGTCTAAGATAATAGTCCCCAAATGGGGATGGCCATAGCCTTTTAGTTCGGGCGCTGTCTAATAGATCATGTGCCCTCAAGCTCTGATAGCTCGAGCCGTCCAAGTTTGTTTCTGGACGGCAGTCCCCGAGTGGGAGCGATCATTTGAACCCGAAAAAAGGCAGCCCTTGGGCTCGATACTTTTAGAGTATCGAATGTAGGAAATTCAGGAAGAAAAGAAAAATTTTAGGGGACAAGATATTTATCCGCAAGGTAAAGACTTCCTTTTTTATTTCTGTGCGTAATATATACGATTACACATGCGTACAAGCTTTATGTCAGGGTTTGAGCAGTCTATGTGGGCATGGTTCATTCGACCGTTTGGCCCTTACAGTAAATCCTATCGTCCGAGCCGAGACCATTCAATCAAAAAGTTCTTTCCTTGCTAAAGTCGTTATCCAAGGGTGATGCCCCCCAGTGTTCCGGACCGATCGTAGAGAGGCCTCGAATACTGTTGTCATGATCTTCGATACCGGTTTGCAACTGGCCTTCAATTTTAAGTTAGCACGATTTTCTGTCGCCTCGTTAAAAACCTTGCCGGAAAATCCATTTGGGACAAAATCGTTCAAGGGAAAAAGAGTGCAGCGCGTGCTTTCAGGCCTAAAAATTGTGTCGTTCTTTGACCGTCGCCTGCAAGTGTTAGTTCAAAATGCAAATAAGTAAAAGGAATGAATAAAGTCGTACCTTAGCAGTAATATCGCTTCAAGTGAATTACGTTCCAGTTGTTCGGTATTTGCTCATGGTTTATTATCCCGAGTTTATATGATTTATTACCGGTGATCTCGATAATTTTATAAGGAACGTCCCAGTTCGGTCCTAACTTTCCTTCGTTCGGGTTCCAGGTACTTAGCGTGACCTTTCTTAACACCAAGTCCCCAACATTAAAATGCTTAAGGTTAGCTCTTTGATTGTAATAACTCTCGATCCGTTGCTTTTCGGCAGCCAACCGAACAAGGGCGGCTTTGCGCCTTTCATCTAATAGCTCCAGGCTTGTATTCATGGCCTCGTCGTTCGATTCCTTGGTTGTATATCAGAACCTGAGACTTGGTTCTCCCACTTCAACTGGTATTAGAGCTTCAATGCCGTAAACCAGCGAGAACGGGGTGGCCCCCGTACTGGACTTTGAGGTTTTATGATATGCCCATAGGAATTCGGGCAGGATTTCCTTCTTTGGCATCGGTTAACCTCTTTTTGAGGTTTTGCAGTACGGTTTTGTTGGTTGATTCTGCTTGTCCGTTCCCACTAGGGTGGTAGGGTGTTTATAGGATCCTTTTGATCTTATGGTCATCGAGAAACTTGCTCACTTTGTTGCCGATAAACGGCTTCTCGTTGTCGCACACGATCTCAGCCAGCATTCCGAACCGACATATAATGTGATCCCAAATGAAGTCGATGACTTCTTTTTCTCTGGCCTTCTCATATGCCTGGGCTTCTACCCACTTAGAAAAAAAGTCAATCATAAATTATATAAATTGAGCCTTACCGGGTGCCCATGGAAGGGGGCCGATGATGTCATTACCCATTTCATGAATGTTCATGGTGAAAAAATTGAATGCAGTAGCTCCCGGGGTTGGTGAATCATCGGAGCATGTCTTTGACATTTATCACATTTTCGTACGAACTCCTTCGCGTCCTTTTCCATACTGATCCAGTAGTAGCCGGCTCTGATTACTTTTTGAACCAATGATTTGGCGCCTGAATGATTTCCACAAGTGCCTTCGTGTATTTCCCTCAGAATGTACTCGGTATCATCTGGTCCGAGACATATCACGAGTGGGGCATATAATGTTCTTTTGAACAGGTTTCCATCTTCGAACAAACGAAATCGGGCTGCCTTCGTATGCAGGACCATCGATTCCTTCGGATCCGAAGGTAGTTTTCCGACCTTCAGATATTCCATATATTTGAGTCTCCAGTCCCAGGTTAGGCTCGTTAAGTTAATCTTAGTATGGCCTTCTTCCACTACCAATCTCATAAGTTGTACGACTGCCCCCGAGTTGAACTCGTCGTCCTCGACCAATGATCCTAAGTTAGCAAGGGCATCAACCTCACTGCTTTGATCCCGAGGTACGTGTTGCAAAGTCCACACCTTGAACCGATGTAATGTTACCTGCAACTTATCTAGGTACCTTTGCATTCGTTCTTCTCTGACCTCGAACGTCCCTTTAACTTGGTTCACCACGAGGAGGGAATCGCACTTAGCTTCGATCACCTCCGCCCCCAAGCTTTTGGCTAGTTCGAGACCTGCAATCATGGCCTCATATTCGCCCTCGTTATTATTCAATTTCACAGACCTAATAGATTATCTAACTACATTGCCCGTTAGTGGCTTCAATATGATGCCAAGTTTGGACCCTTTTGCGTTCGAAGCGCTGTCCGTAAAGAGGGTCCAAATCCCCGATGACATCCTCGAGTTCACTAACAACTCTCTTTCGACCTCGGGTATTAGGGCCGGCGTAAAGTCGTCCATGAAGTCCGCTAATATTTGAGATTTAATAGCTGTCCGGGGTCGGTATTCAATATCGTACCCGTTGATCTCCCCGGCCCATTTGGCCAATCGTCCTTTTATGCATTATATTTCGCAATGGGTTAGTAGTCATAACACATATAGGATGACATTGAAAATATGGTTTCATCTTCCTAGAGGCACTTAGCAAAGTGAGCGCCAATTTTTCTAGGTGATGGTACCTAGTTTCGGTCTCACCTAGAGTCCTGTTAACATAGTAAATTGGAATTTGTGTACCTTCCTCTTCCCGAACCAGGACTCCACTTACCGCCATCTCCGATACAACCAAGTACAGGTATAGTTGTTCGTGTGTCTTCGGTGTGTGAAGCAGCGGTAGGCTCGATAGATACCACTTGAGTTCCTCCAAGGCCCGTTGGTACTCCGGGGTCCACGAGAAGTTATTCTTCTTCTTCAATAATGAGAAGAATTGGTGGCTCTTATCGGAGGATCTCGAGATGAATCGCCCCAGGGCGGCTATGCATCCGGCTAATCTTTGCACGGCCTTCATGTTGTCCACAACCGTGATATCTTTGATGGATTTGATGTTGTCGGGGTTGATCTCGATTCCCCGATTGGATACCATGAATCCGAGGAATTTGCCTGATCCAACTCCAAACGCACATTTTTTTGGGTTCAGCTTCATATTGTATTTCTTTAATATGCTGAAGGTTTCCTGCAAATGTTTTAAATGGTCCTCTGCTCGCAAGGACTTAACCAACATATCATCAATGTAAACCTCCATTGATTTTACTATTTGTTCCTCGAACATCCGGTTTACTAGGCATTGGTAAGTGGCACCAGTATTTTTTTAATCCAAATGGCATCACGTTATAGCAGTATGTGCCATATTTAGTGATGAAGGAGGTTTTTTCCTGATCACCCAGGTTCATCCGTATTTGGTTATACCCGAAATACGCATCGAGAAAATTGAGGATCTCGTGATCGGCCGTGGCATCAATCATGCGATCAATGTTGGGTAAAAGGAAGGAGTCTTTGGGACATACCTTATTCAAATCTTTATAGTATACACACATTCTTAATTTATTTCCTTTTTTAGGGACTACCACTATATTTGCTAACCAATCAGGGTATTTAACCTCCCGAATAGACCCTATTTTAAGGAGTTTAGATACCTCGTCCTTGATGAAAGCATGTTTGACCTCGGACTGGGGCCTCCACTTCTGCTTGACCGGGTGGCACTTCAGGTCCAGGCTTAGCTTGTGAGTGGTTATCTCCGGCGGGATCCCTGTCATATCAAGGTGGGATCAAGCGAAATAATCTTCGTTAGCTATAAGTAATTGAATGAGTTTTTTCCTGAGCTTGGGGCTTAACCCCATGCCCAGGTATACCTTCCATCGGGCAAATATTCGGTTAGCACGATTTATTCTAACTCCTTGACTGTTTATTTTGTAGCGTCGGAATCATCGGGGGCTATGAAATATCTGGGGACTCCGTAGTCGTCGTCCTCGTCTACTCTTTGTTCCTTCGATTCCATCGAGGATGTCGGTGATTGCTATTTGGCCTCGTCTTTGACCATCCGATTAGGATCCTCCGCTGTCGAGAGTGTGGATGCCGGGATCACCTCATCGACCGCGAACATCTCCTTGGCGGCCGGTTGTTCCCCTTAAACTGTTTGGACTCCTCCGGGTGTTGGGAATTTCAGTACCTGGTGCAGTGCCGAGGGTACTGCTCTCATGTTGTGAATCCATGGCATCCCGAATAAAGCGTTGTATCTCACGTCCCTTTGATTACATAAAACTTGGCTTCTTGCACGGTTCTGGCGACGTTCACCAGTAATGTTATTTTCTTTTTAGTGGTTTCTCATGCCATGTTGAACCCGTTCAAGACTCGAACCGCAGGTACGATCTGATCTTGTAGGCCGAGTTGTTCTACGACCCTTGATCTGATGATGTTGGCTGAGCTACCTGGATCAATTATCACGCACTTAATTCAAGATTTATTTACGAGTACCAATATTACCAGTGCATCATTGTGGGGCTACATGATTCCCTCAGCGTCTTCATCGTTGAAAGACAAGGTTCCTTTCGGTACATAATCGCGAGTTCGTTTTTCCCTTGTGATGGATACTTTGGTGCGTTTCAGCATCGGACCCTAGGGAATGTTGACTCCGCCGATGATCATGTTAGTGAAGTGGTGATGCTCTTCATGCTCGGTCTGCTTATTAAAATCCCTATTCTTAAAGTGGTTCTTGGCCTGATTACTCAGAAACTCTGAGAGATGCCCGTTGTTGAACAGCCGCGCCATCTTTTCTCTTAATTGTCGGCAGTCTTCTGTTCTGTGGCCATGAGTGCCATGATATTTGCACATTAGGTTGGGATCCCTTTGGGATGGATTAGACTGTAAAGGTCTAGGTCATTTGGTATCTTTGATGAGTCCGATGGCAGATACAATAGCAGCGACATCGACATTGAAGTTGTACTCCGATAATCTCGGTGCTTCTTTAGGCCCTACGGGCCTGTCAAAGTTGTTTTTGCTCATGAATCCCCAGTTGCTCTGACCTCGATCACTTCTCTTTTCAGTTCTCATAAAGTTCGCCCGGACCCACTACTTCTTCGGTCTCCATTGTACGGCTGATACCGATCCCTGTTTGATCTCGGTTCATGATCGATGTCACTCCTGGCTCTATTGATGGTTCTGATAAGATACACGGACCCGGAAGGGGCCCCAAGCTGATCATCTTCGACCTTGGTTTTCGATTGATACCAGTTATGGACATCGGCCCAAGTGACAGTCAGATATTCCACCAAGTTTTGTTTCAACTGTTGTGAAGCCAACGAGTACCTGGTTGAGTCCTTGGGTGAAAGCCTGAACAGCCCAATCATCAGCGACCGGTGGCAGGTCCATCCGTTCCATTTGAAACTGGGATACGAACACTCTGAGCATCTCATTATCCTTCTGTTTTACTTTAAAAAGGTCTGACTTCCTGGTCTCGACCTTGATAGCCCCGACGTGTGCTTTCACGAAAGAATCTGTAAACATAGCAAATATGTCAATAGAATTAGGAGATAAGTTGTGATACCATATCATAACTCCTTTTGACAGGGTCTCTTTGAACTTTTTCAACAAGACAGATTCAATCTCATCATCCTCCAAGTCGTTCTCTTTGATGGCATGCGTGTAGAGGTAATATGCTCATATGGGTCGGTCGTTCCGTTGTACTTAGGGATCTCGGGCATGTGGAACTTCTAAGGGATCCGCTTCGGAGCTGCGCTCGGAGGAATAGGTTTTTGCACGAATTTCTTGGAATCCAGGCCTTTCTTCGAACTCGTTTGGGGCTGGGATCAATTTCGGGATCACGACCCTGATACTCTCGAAGGCAGGCACTCCAACTGCAGGTTCTAGCCCGGTGGGACTTAGGGTCGATCTTCAGTCTTTTATTGCCATGTTCCGAATTTGACCTACTATGTCGTAGGCGAGCTCGATTTCGACCATATACACCCCGTCAATGAGAGCATATAAAATGGTGAGAAAAAAAAAATTCCAAATGCATGGAGGTGTTGGGGTTAGAAAAATTATTTAGTATCTAGAATTAGCATGTTAAAAAGGTTGAAAGCTTGCATACTGTTACATTAAGGGTGTGTTTGGTATGTAAAAATTATAATTTTCTCATGTTTGGTTGGCTTAAATATTTAAAAAAATATTTTCCTTCAAAATTTATTTATCTCTAATTTGAGTAATATGACTTCCCTAGCAAGAGTAGGAAAAATATTTTCTGAAACTCTCTAATTGATAGTTTCAACCGAATCCCCACCTTGACCCCACCCCTACTCTGACAATCGACCTTGAACCCCAATACTGCCCTGACCCGACCCCGTAGTTGACTGTCGTAACCTCTCGACACCCTGACCCCTTGACTCATTGATTCCCGACCTCCGAACCCTGAAGCACTCACTCAGTTTCATGGTGTTTGCTTAAATTATACATAAATTCTCTTAGGAAAATATTTTGCTTACTAACGGAACACCAAAAATAAGCAAAAGAAAAAATTATTATTTTCTAGAAAAATAATTTTTCAGGAAATTTTTTTATGTGAAAAATATTTTACTTCATACCAAACACATCCTAGGATACTAAAGTCGCTGCCCTTCATGTACTGTAGAAATTTTTTACTTGTTCTTAATATTTAAACTAAACCAAATAAAACTAATCATGAAAATTATAAAATAAGGAAAAATATATATGGCTTAATTATGAAAATTATAGGGAAATTTTCACAATTTACGGATTTATATAATATTTCACAATCTACAACTAATAGTTGAATAACAAACTCTACAATAAATATATAAAATATATATTTTAAAAACATGGTAAATCCCCTATTAAAGGAGAGTCCCATTCTAGAAGTATCCTTAATTAGTCCCTAAAAATTCTCCAATTTATTAATAGTGATTATAACTACAAACACATTAAGTTACCACTATAAACACTACTCCTATCTCAGACCAATGCTATATCCTCCATAAAAATAGGTACGTACTCCATCTTGGGAATTTTGATTGTTTCAATTTCATTCTCCGTAACGTATACTTATTGTAGGAATACTTTGCATTTATTTGTTTTATATGTGTGTGTATAATAGTACATTTTATATTTGGTATATTAATATTCAACATATATTATGTATACATAGTATACATCACATATATTTTATATTTGGAGCAATATATATATATTATACTGCTAATATATATATTATATATTAGCAGTAATATATCATATTTATTATTTATATTCGTATCTTATACCAAATATATATTATTAATATACTACATCCATAGTTAGTATAAGAAAATTCTTGCGTCTATTAATCTTCTTCAGCAGTTGAAGAACTCCGTATAGAAGGGCCTTAGCAGAAGGGGCAACCTGGAACATAAATGTCAACTGGGACGATGCTGTCAAAGCCTCACACAACAGAATATGAGTAATGGTAGTACCCTCCATCATTTGCACAGCTCTCCATAGAAATGACCCACTTCGGCTAGTACGAAGGAGATAAAAGATTTGATAAAATTGAAGTGAAAGCAATCCCCAATTCTATGTTTAGGAGGCAATTCCTATTTTCTAAGTTTTAAAATGAGATATTTAAGGGTTGCTAAAGTGGTATATAATTTAATTAGAAATTTAGAATATTATAATATAAATTGTATTTTATATAATTTTTTGAAAATAGTTGTAATTTATTTAATTAAGTGATAAAGAGATTGTATTATGTGTAAATTCCTCAAAATTATATGCAAGACAAAGCCTTGTACGCATTTGGTTGGTGTCGATATGGAGAGCGGATAAAAAATTTCTCGATGTACTGCTCACCCACGATAAATGAAAAGACCACGAGTGGGAAAAGAAAAACTTTCTTTTGTTCTAAAAGAATGGTATTAGTGGTAGTTTTCCATTTCATTTTTCCTACTATACAATTTTTTCAAATATCTTTATATACTTTTAACGTACTAGAAGTTGTGACATATATAAATACGTAAAATTTATTATAACAATATCCGCGTTTATTCCGAAAATCAGGTTAGTTAACCATGGCACTCACAATTTCACTATTCCTTTTGGAAGAAGTGGAACTACAAAAAAGGGAAAAAGAAATAAGGAAAGGAAAGGAGAGAAAATCAATTCCATAAAACACACGTGGTGAGTGATAAAATGAAATATGGATTTCACTGAAACTGAGAGTACTATCGAAACGTTTGTTTCTTTATGTAAATTGATTACACATTAAGGTTGACGTGCGTCATTTCAGATTCAGATGCTCTAACTACTGAACTGATGTCGATCTAAATGAATAAGTTAGAAATTAGAGCCTTTTATAATTTTTACACCTGTTAAATCACGACTCACAGCCAGAAGTAGGTGAGATTTTTCAAATGAGCGTGTTGGGCTGATTTTAGGCTCGCCAGCTGAGTTAATAAATAGGTGGGTTGATGAACCGCACCCAAAATTTACTTGATTGAGATGAGTTGGATTAAGACAGATTAAATTTAGGTCATAGCCCAACCCGCCCAATCCTTACCAAACATTAATTAATGTGTGTCGTTTTCTTATGAATTGTTTTACCTAATAAGACTTTCTTTTGTTATGGTCATATATAACATATCAAATAAAAAAAAAATTCAAATGATTTTAGAAAACTTACTCATTGATCAACTAGGACTAAAAATCAGTCAAACTTTAAAGATAAAATTACACGACAATATTTATACTGTATTTAATATTCGTAGCTATACTTTCAACAAATTTACCGTTCATAGGTATATTTGAATCTTATACCAAATTCATGAAATAAGAAATTAATTATTTTGAACTGACACAAGAGAGCAACAAGCTCCTGTTTAATTAGCAAATGTCTTGAGTTCGACTCTCAACAAGAATATTTTATTTTCTGTATTTCTGTATTTCGCCTTAGTTGTATTCGTTGCACGAACAAATACAGTCGATACATATGTATTCGTCGCACGAATGAATACAGTTGACACAAGCTACACGTTGTCGTTGCAACAAATGAATACAGTTGACACAAGATGTATTCGTTGCACGTTTGAATACACGTGATATAAGTTAGTAATAATTGAATAGTAGCTATGAAAGGTAATTAGGCAAATTATAGTTACTAGGCTCTAAATTAGAGTGGTTTATGAAAATTCCTTTGGAAAATTACGTGACACATCAAACATTTACATTTTATTTATTATTCGTAGCTATATTTTCAGCAAATTTATCATTCTTAGCTATATTTAAATTTTATAGCAAATGCATGAAATAAGAGATTAATTGTTTTGAACTAAAACAAGAGAGTAACAAGCTCTCATAACGCAGTTGGTTAGAGCGCCTGCTTAGCTAGCGAAAGTCGTGAGTTTGAATCTCAACAAGAACAATTTATTTTCTGTATTTCGCCTTAGTTGTATTTGTTGCGCGAACAAATATAGTTGATACAGGTCTTATTTGTTGCGCAAATGAATACAATTGATACGGGCTATATTCGTTGCGCTTTAAATACAAGTAATACAAGTTAGTAACACCAGAACAGTAATTACAAATGGTATTTAGGCAAATTGTAGTTATTAGGCTCTAAACTACATGGTTTATGAAAATTCCTCCTTCAACAAATAGGCGGGTGAATGACTGACCCAACCTTGGATGGGTTAAACTGGTTGAATAGGTTTGAACTCAAATTGCCACGGACAATTAGAATATTTACATTGGTTCTGAATCCGAAAGTGTCTGTGTTCCGATTAATAACTACAGAATGTTTAGAGATAAATTTTGTGAACTGGTTTGATTCTACTAGTCAATTTAGACCATAATTCTTTCTTTTTTTTAAGATGTATACTCTACTTATAATTTTGGATTTGTTCTAAATTAGCTTCAAGTCATTAAATTAGTTTCATTAACCACAGTGAATATAAGGCTGTGTTGTGGGCCGGTCCAGGCTCGGGACCGGCACGGGCCCGCGGTCCTGGTGGGCCTAACGGGCCTCGTGGGCCGGTCTTAGTGGTCCTGGGCCTTAGGCGGTCCAAAGCCCGTGACGGGCCGGGCAGCACGTAAAGCCCACCAGGCGGGCCTGGGCCGGGCCCAACGGTAAAAATTCCAAAAAAAAAAATTAAAAAAAAAAATGGCCAACGGCCAGATTTATTTATTCAGAAAATAGCCATTTTGGCCCCCAAATTTTATTTTAACCCCAAACTTTTTATAAATACACTTTTTACCTATTCCCACCTATAAATACCCCCCCCATTCTTTCATTTTTAACTCACAAATTCTCTCAATCTCTCTAAAATTATTTCCATAAGTGCTTACTTTATTATTTCAATTTCGTGAAAAATTGTGAAGTTGGTGAATTGAAGTATTAAAGTCTTCAAGTCTTCAACGATATTCAATTTTCAAGAAGTTGTTCGTCAATTCGGTAAACTCGTTCCAACTCTTTAATTTTTAATATATTGTTGTGTTTGTTTTATCTAGCGTAATTATAATTAATATGGATTTTTTATTGAAAAAAATGTTTGGTGGTAAGGACAAGGGAAAATCTAAAATTGGTCAATCTAGTAGCCAAGCTACTCCTCCTCCCCCTGCTACCCGTCCTCCTCCACCTGTTATTCTAGATAGTGATCACCCTTGTTTTCAATATTCCGATAGTCAATTTTGTCATGATGTTGCACCCGGTAATCAATTAGATGAACAAACGATGAACTTACTTTATCCTAATCAACCAATATTTGAAAATGATGATTTAGATGAAACCCAACCGGATTTAGACGATACACCTACTAGTCCTATGAATAACCCAACTGATGCCCCGCCTGACCCTCCTGTAGTAACCCCTACATTTAATAGAAGACCTCCTATACGGCCCGAAACATCCCTTGTTTGGCACTTTTTTACTCAATTAAGAGAAGAAAACAAATCTAAGTGTAAAAGTTGTGGGTCTTTGTGGGCTCATAAATATACTGGCAACCGTAGTGGTACGGTTAGTTTGACTAGGCACATATTAAAACACCCTAGAGATAAACAGAGATATTTACAAATGAAAGCTGCGAAAGAGGGGACGGGTGTAGGTAATCCGGGTCAAACTAGTGCAGGTTCAAACTTAGTCCAACCCGGAATTAACACCGTTACTGGTGGAATGTTATACTACGATCCAAATAAGGATCGTAAAGAATTAGCAAAAATGGTAACTGTTATGTGCTTACCATATAACTTTCCTTCTAACCCCCATTTTATACAATATATTAGAAAAGTTTATAATCCTACTTATAAAGGATGGCCTCGTGCTACCGTGAAGGCCGACATTTATAAATATAAGCATGAAAATGAACAATATTTGCGATATCTATTTACCCATATAGATTGTCGCATTGCAATTACTACAGATATAGGTAGGAGTGCCAATGACTGTGACTATTTAACCGTTACAAGTCATTGGATAGACGAGGACTGGATAATGCAAAAACGCATTATCACCTATAGAATAAATTAACTCACGCCACACTGGTAGATTTATTGCTAACACGGTATCAGACATTTGTAGATATTTTTGTATTACAGAAAAAATAATGTCTGTTACCATGGATAATGCGTCTAGTAACACAAACGCAATAGGCATGTTTACAACTACTTTAAATCCCGCATTTTCTAATATTTTTCATGTTAGGTGCATTTGTCATATTTATCATTTAATTGTCGGTGACGGAATGAAAATGTTAAACATAGAAATAGAAAAGGTAAAAATGGCTCTTAATTGGCTATTTTACTCAAACCGTAGAAGTAGACTTAGAGAATATTTTAAAAAATGTGATGAATGTGGCTTAGAGAAAGAAAGGTTCCTAAACCTTGCCCGACTAGATGGAATTACATGTATGAAAGTCTAGTTGTAGCGTATGAATATAGGAACCCAATTACCGCAACCTACAATGCTCGTGTAGGTGGTGGTGATGATGAAGACGACGAGCACCTAACTAATCAAGATTGGGTTAACATTAAAACACTTATAGATTTTTTAGAACAATTTTCAGTAGCAACTAACGATTTATCTGGGTAATACTATCCTACTATTTCTAACTGTTTAGTTTATATTGCTGCACTTGCAGATTTATTTGATCAATTTATAGATGGTGTAGTTTATCAATTTGCCACTGATTCTATGAAAGAAAAATTTAAAAAATATTTTTTCCCTATCCCCCCTATTTATGGCGTTGCCGCACTATTAAACCCTACCATGAAATTAGAAGGTCCCCAATTTTGGTATCAAAAATTTATAACTCTTTGTCACTTTCACCTGAGGAACTTGCAACATTAGGAAATGCAATAGCCTCAATTAAAATAAATGCACAGACAATTTATAATGCATATCAAACTGCTTTAGATCATGCTAGACCCAATATTCCAACTCCTAGTTCGTCCACTTCACGACAACTAAAAGAACTGCTGGCATAAAGGCCCTCAGTGCTTGGACGGAGTTCAGGGGTTCCCAAGGTGAGAATATTGGTGATAGTTCACAACTAAATGAGCTTCAAGTTTATTTGTCGCAGGGACTTGAATCAGAGAATCCCGACGGCTTCTTCGACGTTTTGGAATGGTGGAAGGACAAACAAAAACACTCCGGTTCTTTCAAGGATGGCTCGAGATATATTAACCGTTCAAGCTTCAACGGTGGCATCGGAGAGCGCTTTCAGTCAAGCGAGACTTCAACTCGGTGATCATAGAGCCTCGATGAGGGAGAGCTTGGAAAAGGCAGTACTCTTCCGAGATTGGATCCGTTCGGAATGAAGAAATTTCGGACTTGCAGAATCACAACCGGATGTCGACGAAGCTTAGGAAGAAATGCTATCGGAACTTGCGCAGGATGCTTGTTCGCCCGGAAGCGGTGATGAACAAGCCTCTTTTCCATCACCGCCAACGGAAGTTCCTCCGGACCTCGAAGGATTTATGAGATTTGTTAGGGATAATACTTAGAGTAATATGTAACTTTCTTAGTTTTTTTTTCCTTTTAATGGTGGTATTAGTACCTTGTTGTGCTCATTCCATTTGGGGGGAGAAAGACTAAGAAAGATAATTGTTTAGTTTATTATGTAACTTGTGTTTTGGCACATCTTCCTTAGTTTTTTTCCTTTTAATGGTGGTATTAGTACCTTGTTGTACTCATTCCATTGGGGGAAGGAAGACTAAGAAAGATATTGCTATTTTTTGTTAATGTCATAATAATAAAAATTATAAGACATTCTCTTGAATATTTCTTTGCAATTTATTTTGTCTTTAAATATGATATGGTATATATATATATATTATATATCTAATACATATGTTATACATGTATACATATATAATATATGTATATATATATACATATATAATACATATATAATATATGTATATATATATTATAATACATATAAACTATATGTATATACATATATATATATATACATAATATAATTATAAATATATACATATTATATATATACAAAATATATATACAATATATACAAGGCTTATATTAGACTTATATATATATATATATATATATATATAAAAACTA
>MCJB01005336.1:251778-330756 GCA_002018475.1 Nicotiana obtusifolia
ATATATATATATATATAAAAACTATATATGTATATATATATAAACTATATATAGTTTATATATATCTGTATATATATATATATAGTTTATATGTATTATATATGTGTATATATATATATATACATATATAAACAATAAACTATATATATAAACTATAAAGTATCTAATATATATATAAACTATATATATATATATATATATATATATACATATATACATATATAATATATGTGTATATATATTATAATACATATAATATGTATATATATATATATATATATATATACACACACATAATATAATTGTAAATATATACAATATATACAACATATATATACAATATATACAAGACTTATATAGGCAATATATTTATATATGTCTAATTGCAATCTATATTAGTATATGCATATATAGTTTACAAGAAATTTCCGTTGATTAAAAAAAAATCCGGAACCGTTAGGCCCGTTTGGGCCCGTGGGCCCGGCCCGTTTTAGCCCCGGGACCGTGTGGGCTTAGGCCCGTAATGGGCCGGTCCTAATCCCCAGGACCGCCAGGCCCAGGCCCGTTAGGCCCATTAGGCCCAAGCCCGTGACGGGTCGCAGCCTTAAAGTGAATATCATCGCGATCCCTTAATGCTTCCTTTTAGCTGGCAGGAAAGGAGAAGAGAACCATTCCTTCACACGAATAATGTAAGTCCACCAGAATTATTGGTAATGCAGAGGCCTCGCTTTGCAGCGGCAATCTTATGATTTGTGCAAAGACACTCCGGGAACCATGTTCCCAGTGCCACAGAATGAACACTGTATACAAGACCATTCCAAAATCCGACGATCCTCTTTTCTATGTCGTTCCTATTTTATCAGCTGACTATACCCAAATCCAACATCCTTTTTCCTGCGTCGTTCGAATCCTCTTTCGCATGTTATTCCAATTTTATCCCCTAACTATTCCTAAATCCAACATCTCTTTCCCTCTTTTCTATGTCGTTCCAATTTCATCGCCTAACTATTCCCAAATCCGACATCCTTTTTTCTGTGCCTTTCCAATTTTATCCGACATCCCTTACAATATCCTTAGTCGTAGAGCGATCATATCAGTTAAAACCCTTAGAATTCACTAAATCTGGCTCTACTGTTAATAGAGTGAATAGATCAGTCATTTCTTAAAATCTCTCTTCTGCTTTAAATTCATGTTTAGAGGGGACAAAGAAATATGATTAAAAAAGATACCATGTAGATGAAGCAATTTCAGAAGCTTAATATTGATGATGAAAGTTGCTATTTAAATATAGCCACATTTCCAATATAGGATAGTAATATGTATATATATGGATAGGAATTTAGCAGTTACAGCTAGTCAAGTGACAGTAATATGTAGTTTGCACTTTGACTGAATGCGTGTAGAAGTAGGGCATGGTCAGGTTAAGCTTTGCTTCGAAACGAGAAATTTAAGACCTCCAATAATAGAAATCAAAGGGATAATCTCTCCACCAGCCCAAAAACCGATCACATCATAGCCAAGTTTACCAAAATTCGCGGGTTAATAAAAGGCAATAACTAACAGTAAAGATCCAAAGTTAGTGACCAGCCATAAGCAGCTCGTTACTAGCCCACCAGAGTGCAAGCTAAACTACATTCGTAATAGTTTTGGCCAATATATACCCAAGATAGTTGAAGCCAAAACCCTCCGATATAAAACTAACCCAAGTATCCACCAGTCTGATGCAGCATAGCATCAATTTCATCCCCATCCTCCATCTCGAGCTGCCAAAAAGAATGTGGAGAAGTACTGAGACAACACATTACAGATTCTATGACGTTTAGGGACACGAGGAAAGATATTTCAATATGAGAGGAGTGTTGGGTGAAGAAAAAGGGAGAGACAAAAACCTCATCGGGAGTTTGCTCGCTCCTGAGGCGACGACCATCAAACAAGAATGCAATAGAATTGAAATCCACAGATTGCCTGTCACAGTAAGCATTCATGAGCTTCTTTAGCTGTGTGCTTCTCTTGATCCTGAAAAACACCTCATTTCCGTCCTACAAAAATTGGTCAAGTTTAGAGACTCCGATATACTGTGATATGGATTACTCTCACTCAGAAATTCTTTCACAAGAACTTCGAGGATATGTGACCAACTTTGGCTATATATAATAAAGCCAAAACAAGCAAGAAGATGAACAAACTAGTAAAAATAAAATCACCAAAGAAAGAACAAGAAGCAGAGAGTTCTTAAATACTACAAAAATCATTAGTTATTCTGTTTTTAGTCAGAAATCATCAGGCTTCTCTTCTTTACAGTATCATCCAAAAAGATGAGGCATGTTCAGAAATCAAAACATTCAACATTTATTATTCAATTTTTGCTTTCACTGTTTTGCCTCCTCTTTTTGAACTTACTCCTGTAAAGTTAAGTTTTCAGATGATTAACGTATCAGTTAAGCAACATAAGAGAACAAAATATGGAATTAAGCATGAGAATATGAACAATAGTGCGATAGAAGGGGATGGATGTTCCCAAGCAAATATACCTTTTAATACATATTAAGGTAATGGAAGCAGAATAGATTTGTATTGTTACTCACAAACCATAGATTTACCATGTATGCTCACAACACACTAATAACTTCTTTTTTATGATGATGGTATCCGGATCGGCTTGTGTGCACATCAATTATTCCACCAATGCCTCTCCCACTAGCACATGTATCTGATGACTCTGAACCACCAAGGTTTAGGCAAAAGGGAAGAAATCATCTAGTGTCTTTTACCTATGTTGGACATGAGATTTCAAGGTTCTCCTCCCACTTCATTGACCACTAGGCCACACACTTGGGTGAACACATTAAAAAATATTTGAGCCAAATCAAGAACTAATAAACATAACACAAGCACACTACATGGAGCAACCATATATCTACATGATATCTTCATTTCAAAAGGCCTTTTTAGTTTAGTGATGAACTCTTTAACTATAGCAGATATATCGAATATACAAGTATACTAAACTGATCGAGAACTGCCACAGCTAAACTGACTGTGCATTGGCCCTTGCCATCAGTTGTAAGCAGGAAAAAGAAAGCTAAAGTCCATACTCTCCTAGTCTCATTTATCTACTACCATCCATTAAAAAATTTACTGAGTACCGTAAATTAAATTGAATATCTGAATTTCATTGGAGGCGTACAAAGGGTAACAACCTAACAGTGTATAAGGACAATTCTACCCATCTGAGTAAATGGAGAAGAAAAAATTAATTCAAAATATTCAAGACATTCAGAGTTAAAGTGGTTTTAAGGTGGATTTCAGGATCAACTACGTATTTTCAATAGTAACCAAAGACCATAATCGCAAAGTACAACTACAGAAAATCCAATTTCTCCAACTAGAACGGTGTCAAAACGGTACGTGGCAACAAAATAGAAACACCAATGTACTGCTTATGAGAAAAGGAAAAGTAAAACATTCAATCAATTCAAATCTTCAATATCATTTCATACAATAAATCTTAAAATGACAAAGTAATAGGACGCAGAAAAAATAATAGCAGTGATTAACCCCCACTCTCAGTGACTCTAAAATTAGAAACCCCAAATTTTTTAGGGTACAAAACGTACTTTAACAGGAGAATAGCTATAATAATAATAATATCCTAAAGCTCGCAGATGCAAAAAGGCAGTGTTTCTAGAGTTTCTCTAAAGCTCATATACCCAAGTAAGAGTAACATATTACATGGAATGCTTTAGCTGGAACTAGAACAGAAATATTCTGCTGCAAAATAAGAGTTAAAAAAGAAGACACTACTAACATTTGCGAAACCAGAACGATCAAAGACAGATGCAACATATTATAAAGGCATACCAAGCGAAAAAGAAAAGAAAGAAATAGAGGAGAAAAGCCCTAAAAGCAAAACCTAGTGTACCCCAAAACAAATTTTAAACCCTTAATAACCATAGCCAATTGCAGAAAACCGGAAAAAACCCGAAGTGATCACTTGATTGCACCAAACGGAAAAAAAAAGTAAGCATATGTAAAAGGGAGAAAATGAAAGACCTGGCCCTTGACTTTGAGGTTGATATGAGCGACCTGATCCGCTGGCTTCTTGTCCTCTTCTTGTTGAGTGACTCCTGATCCCGACATCCTCTCCCCTTTGTTTTTTCTTCCTTCTTACTTCGCTCCAATGCCCAGTACCAATATTCCTGCCATTTCTTTTTCGCTGTGAAGTGTGAACCCCTCTTATATACCTCAGGAGTCGCGGCCTTATGAGTACACGGTCTAGATTCGTTTCTAGTTTTAATCTGGCGGACGATATTGTTCCCTTCCATACGACGTCGTCACTTGCCCGGGAAATGATGAAGAAAACCAAAGAGGTGTACAATTGTTTTTCTCTTAAAAAGTAAGAGAAAAGCATTAGTCACTTGATTACAGAAATATGCAAAGTTACATAATATGTTTGTATCGAACAAATCTCGTCCGTACTTTATTATTTGACGAACATATCGAATTAAATCGTAACTTTTATAAAAGGAATTTTTCTATAGATACAAAATTAAGATAATATTTAGTTGGTTTAGCTTGAGTTTGTATTAACAATAAATGATTAGATATTTTATAAAAAATATACAAATCGGCCAAAAGTTATAATTTATATACAAAAGTTAAGGACAGGGGCGTAGGCACCTTGCTTGAAGCGGTGTCACGTGTCACTACTTCGTTTAAAATTTTCGTAATCTGTATATAAATAATAAATAAAATTATAATATTGCGTATAAATATTAAAAATGGCACCGCTTGCCATTACAATAATTTATTCATTTGTTCACTTCTTTAAATATTGATACTGTTTATGAAAATTCCTGTGTACGTCATTGGTTATGGAGTATAACTTTTTTGTTATACATAATACTATCAAAAGCTATAATTTGTACATGATTTTTTATTATATAGAATCAGTCAAACATATACAACTTACATACAATTTGCATACAACTTGAATACAATTATGTTAGTTATATATATTTTGTATATCATTTGTACACTCGATATACAATTTGTGTACAATTTATTTATGTCTTCCTCTTTGAGTTTTATTCTGAAATTCCAACCAAAACCAACTCGAATTTTCACCGAACTCCCTCAAAATTGAGATTAAACTTCAAAGAATATTCTCAGTCATTTGTAATAACATCCAATCTAAACAAATAACAATTTCACAAAATTTTGATTTTTGAATTTAAAGTTCGAAACTTTTTAATAACTATTAATGAAGCTTTTAATAAATTTTAAGTTTATTTAGCACTAGTAACTAGTAAGTGTATTCTTTTAATTCTTTGTAAATATTATTGTAGTTATTTCAATTTTAGCTTCAAAAACTTTAGAAAATGATCTGTCGCTTCACCTAGTTTTATTTTACGTAAAAAAAAAAATGAATGATTAATTAATTTGTAGTCTAGTATCTTCTAGTTACGAAAAGTGTGAATACTCTTTTGATGTCTTGTGTTAAGGATAAGAAGGGCACTTTTGGAATGAAGCTTGTAAGTTTGCATTTTAGATTCAGTTTTATCACGAATACGATTTGCGACTAACTTTATTTCCTAAATGTTTGTTAGCTCGAAGGGTGTTCGTCGGTCGGTACGGTATAGTATTTAAATCTTTTGTTTCGGTATTTTTGATATTTTATTTTAAAATATCAAATATTATATCTAATACTATTTTTTTTAAATTAAACCAAATACCATACCGAATATCAAAATATCGAATACCAAATATCAAATTTTTTATTTTTTATACGGTAATTCAATATTTACCAAATTATGCACCTTCTTAGTTTGCTCAGAATGTATTTTACAAATGTGATTTGCACGTTTATAATATTCTCATAAGAATAGCATATAAGTTAAACTATATTTAGCCAAAAGTACACTTCTTGAAAAAAGGTTGTATTGTTACTTGCCTCAGTAAGAAAAGGATGAGCGAAACCAAAAGATTAATAAGGTGCACAATCATATTTTCTCTTCAGAAGTAAATAAGAGAAAAACAATAATTTATTTACATAAAAATTAAGCTACAAGCCTACATCTAATGTTTGTATTAAATCTAGAAATCTATAAATATATAACATGAACTTTTATGTCATTTAATTCATTGATACATGATAACTAGCATATTTTTTTTTTGGTATAACTATCGATTTAAAGGAAAACGTTTCTTATCATAATTTTTTTACTCTCATAGCTCAAGTATGAGATCTATAAATAAGGATGGAAAGACCTTGTATATCTCACCACATCCCTGGAGAGTGATTAAAAGTTTTCTAATAATTCAATCAGCTTGCCATTTTCAAGGTTTCCTAACTATGTTTTTATCAGATGGCACGATTTAATGTTAACAAATTTTTCGAATTTTAGTCACTATCGTTCTTCTATATCAAATTGATCCCAGATTTTCGTTAAATGAAATATAACAATTTCATCATCAAAAGTTGTGATAAACTAGCAAGTAGTCGTATCTTTTTAATCAAAAATTTCATGCTTGAGCTTTGGCCTTTGGGTATGGAGTCACCTAAAGTAGAAAGGACTTTACCCCCTCTTTCTCTAAAAGTGGAAATTTTCAACGCGAATTCTAATTGATTGGACCCCAAAATTTGTTAAGGATACAGTAGATAGCCCTAGATCCAATCTCATACTTGATGATTTGAACATATTTTTGTGAACGTTATTTGATATAAAAATATATGGCATCTGATATTCTTTTATCAAAGTTATTATTAATTATTTAACTTGATAAGGTCCTTCATTAAATTTTGAGACTTATCATCGTGATGAAGATCATGATAATGAGAGTAAAGTTTCTTATAATTTAATCTAAATTTGTTCTTGATCATAGGATTATTAATTTGGACATTAGTAATCAGGTTAGATCAATATTTATGTGATCGTCTTTATTGGATAAAGATTAGTTGATTTTATTAACTAAAACACATAGATAGATGATGCATATAGAAATATGATTATTGAACCGACTCATTAGATAATTCCTAATTGTTAGAATTACCATAAACTGTCAATAGGATATTCTCTTGAAGAATGTGATGTAAGAGTTTTCTCTGACCTGAGATCGTCATAGTAATTGACAAGTTATTTATTGTGCTTTGATACTAGACATCTATGGCCCTAGGGCGATAGTTGAAAGGATATTGGGTATGGTTAAATGCTTGTAGAATTAGTGATTGATCAAGATGGAATCTGTCAACTCTTGGTAATGAGTTTAAGCTCCATGTTGTCATGAATTATAAACGACCAAATTAAGACCTTGGCCAGGGCAATTGAATGAAAGAAGAAAAGAATCTCTTAGGTCATTCAATGGTCGATTATATATGACATGAACAAATAATTGGTCGCCTATTAGGATTTGACAATTGAACCATATCCTAGGGTGACCCAGAGCTATAATGACAGAAGAAATTACTACAGTATTCTTCTATAGGTTCTTGAGAGTAAATTGTATACTTTATGCTATCCAGTCGTTAAGGAGTGTTGCTAGACGCCATCCTTGATTAGTATATTGATGTGATTAATTTACTACCGGCTTAGTATTGAACCTATGGGGTCCCATACTAGCGAGTGTTATGATCTTTGCAAAAGATTAATTACTTTATTATTTAATAATTAAATTAAAAATTTTAATTAGTCAAATAAATTTAGTTATTAGTCCAAATGAAGTATTATTATATTCGTTGCTAGCACAGAGGATATAATTAATATTGTAAACGAATTAAAATTTTCTGTTTGGAATAAAAAGTTAAATTATATCTCTTCGTTGAAATATATATGATATATTTGATACTCATAATTAATATTTATTTATATATAAGGATATATAAAATATTAATAGAAGGACTTATAAGTTAAAATCAACTTTGAGTTGGATTAACGTGAAAGTCCATAAAGGACGTGTAGGCCATCAAAGCCCTATGAGTAATGGGATTAGTATTTTCCTATATAAAATAATGAAAATCCAATTTATGACTTAGTCTTTCATGATTCCCTTTCTTTAACTTTAGGGAAACAGTTGGTGCTTGAGTATATATCTACATATACACAGTCACATTACCGTGACTAACATGGCTTCTTGGAGAAGCCGTAAAAAACAATAGAGATATCGAAAGAGTCAAGTAAAACTATTGACAAGAAAATTCATTTTTTTGGTCATTTACGTTTGGGCTAAGGTTTTTGAGAAGAACTTTTGCACAATAATTTCATTCAACTTGTTCGACAGTTTCATTAATCAAAGAATTGATAGCAATGATTGGTCTCGCTGTGGATACGCATAAAGTCTTCGCACTATCGAAGAAATTTTGAAACGAAAGTCTCTTAACCAGGTACGTCTTAGATCCGATCTTTGACATGTCAATAAATTTTAAACACGAAAAGATCTGCCTAGGATTGTTATTGTCTTTCGCTGCGTGTTACCGAACACCTATATGCAATCCTTCAATGGTATCGGACCCATGGTTTCTCGTATCTAAAATTTATTTACGAAATATTTCATGATTATATTTGAAGAGTTCAAACAATAATACTTGTGTCTTCTCCAATAGTCAAATTGTTTGAATGCATATGGATTGATATTATTTTATTGTGAATAAAATATATATTCATATAAGTTAAACTATTGAGATAGTTCATAACTTAAATTTGAAATTCCGTATTAGATACGACGGTAATCTATAATAGGTTATTGGATTATGCTGTTATTTTAATTATTATTAGTTTATGAGATGTTGATTAATAATAATATTCTGGCATGAATTATTTTTATGCAATATAAAAGATAAACATGTTAGAAGAATGTTGAATTTTATTTTTATGTCACGTGCTCGTTAGTTACATAATTTTGATTTATTTATTACATGTGATGTAAATTAATTTAGGACTAAGCATGTAGACAACTTGAACTAAATTCACATACTATAGAAGATTTGATCTTCATGTTATTAAAAGATGTTTTAGTAAAAATTTCCTCCTACTAAAATTTGAGTTCTTCGATAATGAAATATAAGATATTTTATTGTAAAGCTATCCATCAAATAAATAATTTTATTTATTTCTTGTTTATAAGGAGCGGTCTGACAACCATGAGACTTATAATTCGAGAATATGTTAAAAATTATTTATTGCATTAGATGCATGGATTGAAAGAATTATTTAATTTTACCCTAGACGCCTGGACTACCAGGGGAGTATAAAATTTAATAATGTCACAACCCAAATCCACTAATCATGATGGCACCTAACTCGACCCGCTAGGTAATCCAACTAACAGTCAATACAATCCAAATGAGATTTATAGAAAACAATGAAGAATTATCTGCACATTTATATATTAATCCAAGGACTGGTAGTACGAATCATGAGCTTCTAAGAATTTCAAATTTACAAAGTTGGGACAATTAAATACATCATCTGTTTGAAAGTTTATATAAACACATTATCAAGATCTAAAGCTACCAAGGACAAGTGGCAGCCATAATTGGAACGCAGGTACATCTTCAATGCCAGCTCCCGACATACATAGCGACTCCAGCTCCAAAATCTACACGCAAGGTGCAGAAATATAGTATGAGTACAACCAACCACATGTACTCAGTTAGTATATTATCTAACCTCGTCGAAGTAGTGACGAGGATTTTTAGTTTAAAAAGATACTCACTGTTATAACCTGTGCAGTAGACTAATAGTAGAAACAGTCATAGAACATAACAGATAAGGGTACCATAAACAACTATGCGAGGCAGTAAATGGTTACTAGGAGAAATCTCAGTAGTAAATTCATAATTTTCCTGACGTGAGAAGTATATTCAAGATATCAAATTAAATGGCATGGTAACACCCGTCGTACTTTACACTCTCCCTCACATGATAATTTATATACAATGGCACGACATCACCTTTCGTGCTTTACACTCTCCCTCACATGATAATGTGTATACTATTGCACGGCATCACCCTTCGTGCTTTACACTTTCCCTCACATGATAATATATATATATACTATGGCACGACATCACCCTTCATGCTTTACACTCTTCCTCACCAAGCACATGTATATCAATGACAAGCAAGGTAGGAAACATAGATAACATCAAGGAGAGTGGTTAAACAAATATTCCAAATGAATATTAATCACAACCTTCAATCCGACAATAATTCAATAACCCTCAGGAACCTTATTGTTCAAGTATTTCAACAATTTTCAAAATGATTTACAACTCAAGTATAGAATCTAATATCTCAAGAGTAACGGTCGTAGCAATGTATTAGTGATTAAGCATAATGACAACCGAATTAGACACATTAATGTTTCAACATTTCGTCAAATTTTAATCAAGTTATAATAAACTAAATCTTGGTTTCTAACATTTAATTACATATTCTTAGTATCTAGAAGTCAACTAAGACATGATGCAAGAAGGTCACGTAATTCTACAAGGCACAATTTATAGAATAATTTACCCCCGAGCATGATTAACCCTGGAACATGCATATATGCTCGTTACCTCATATATGTATCACCCCCGCATGTAGCAAATAATGTCAAATAGTAGGAAAAAACCTCTCAACAAGGTTAGGCAAGACACTTACCTCAATTCGGTCAACTAAATACTCAATTTAGCTTCTTCCTTTACAAATTCACCTCCGCCCGGCCCAATCTAGCCAAAGATGACTTAAATGCATCACACAATGCAAGAGAAAATAATTTCAATTAATAAAGCCATGACCTTTACAATTTTCAAAAAGTCAACAATAGTCAACCCCAGGCCCACCCCGTCCAAACCCCGGTCAAAGGGTAGGTCTTGACCACTCATAGCCCCACGAGTCCATATACGTGTTTTGTTTTTAAATTTGGGTCCTATTCGACTTTCAAATTCCAATTTTTCATTTTTCAAAACTTAGACAAAATCCCTAAATTTTTCCTTAGATTCTCATGAATTTGATGTTAAATCTAATGTATAATCATAAAATATAATTGAAAATCGATTAAAGGTGCTTACCCAATGGTTTGGTATGAAAATCACTCTATAAAATCACCTCCCATCGAGGCTAGGGTTCAAAATATAACAAAATGAAGCTAAGTCTCGGAATTACCCAGCTATATGCAGGTTGCAGATGTGGACCCGCAAAAGCAGACAATTCATCGTAATAGCGAACCAGGAGAATTTTTGCTAAGGTCGCATTTGCCACCCAATTCTTTGCAAAAGCGAAGACAGTTGCCTCGCAATGCGAAGATAGTTGCTCGCAAAAGCGGCAGGGATCCTTGCAAAAGCAAATAGCCACACTTCGCAAATGCGAGGGATTTCTTCGCAAATGCGAATTTTTCCCTACCAGCCCGCTTTCACAAATGCGAGGGCTACTTCGCAATTGCGGTTGCCGCATTTGCGACAAAAATATCACAAATGCGATGAAACCTGTATTAGCACTCGAAAATCATAAAAATCATTCTGAAACCAATGTGAAACTCACTCGAGCCCCCGAGGCTCCAAACCAAACACCCAAACCAGTCCAAAAACACAACACGAACTCGCTCGTGCGACCAAAATATCAAAATAACCTCTAAAAGCACGAATCGGACGCCAAAACGCATGAGGATCACAATAAACTTCAAGAACTTCTAGAATCGCAACCAAGTGTCCGATACATATCAAATTAACTCCAAATGATGTCAAATTTTACAGGCAAGTTCCATATGATGAACGACCTATTCCAAGTTCCGAAACCAAAATCCGAAGCATAGAAACTTTCGTATCTATGATTATCTTGCTTTCCTGGAGTCTCTTGCTTTGTCCCTCGTACTGTGGTATCAGAGCCAGCCCATCCTTTCGGAGGGAGGAACAGTTTACTAAATATGTCTGAGTCATTTCCATCATCCTCTTCCTTAGCAAAAATGAATATGTCTCATACTCTATATAAAACCCTGTCCAAAAAATATGATTACCTCTATGAAGTAGATATCCTACCCGATGAACAAAAAGTATCTTCCACTGAACTACCTTTCATAAACCCCTACTCAGCTTTCGCCAAAAAATTATTTGCACCCTGGACCCAAATTCGTTCCCTAGTCCAACACAGACCAAAAGGAGTCAAGGAATATGTTGCTGCCTCAAAACTTGACCAGCATCCTATTCTTGCCACTCGAGAGGAACCATTTATCACTCTTCAAATCCTAGATGATTTTCCTAGGCAATGGAGAGATCATGGTTTTACCCATATCCATTTTGGTGCTATCCGAATCGCTTTAACATATCACGGAAGAAAAGGTCAACCTGTTGTAGCTCGACTTTCTCTTCTAGATACATGATACTTGGAGTACCAACAAGCAAATTTGGGTACTGCAGAAGTTACCCTGAATGTTGGGACTGTCTTCGTAACAATCTTTTCAAATTTCAACAGGTCCCTTTATGATCCATACTTAACCGAAGCACTAAAAATCCAAGTCCAAATCCAAGGAGCCCCTCAAACGAAAGATTCCATCCAAGCCACTCTTCATCACCAAATGGCATGGCGAGTCCAAAATCATGCCATGGATCTTTGCCTTCCCGGAGGAGAAAATGCTTTACTCTTAAATATTGATGCTACCAAAGGAAACACCATGTGCACCCAAATACCCAGACAAATTTCAAGAGATGAACTTGTCAAAATTCTTCCTGATTCCTGGATCACAAATTATGAAAAGTTAAGAGAATCGGAGGAATCCTTACAATCTGGTGAACCAACTTTTATCAAAAGAAATGACAAAACCGTTTGCATAAGCTTTGACTATTCCCACCTCAAAAAACCCAATAAAACCATCTTTTCTTGCCAAATGATTCAACCCAAAAATACAACAGATACATAACTTGAACCTGATAGAGAGCTCTTTTGGAATATACAAAGCATCATGGAAGAACATGACTGGTGTCAAAATTTTGACAAAAATAAAAAGAATACTTGGTGGTTCAAATGCCCCTTTACGGGACACTGCCCTTGGGATCTTGATTGCGACTGTCAAGACTGTTTAGAAGATCCAAATGGAGAATATGATGAACACCACCAGCGTCATAGGGAAAGGTTCGGCCTCAACAAAACCAAACCAAAATCCAAGAAAAAAGGGAAAATCATTGAAAAATAATTTCAAGCCAAATATGAAAATAAAGACCCTTCAATTGGCTCATTAAGCCGTCCAGGTAAATATGAATTTCTTGTCAGTTACAAACCCCAGGAATGGCCAAAATTACCAGAAAAATTCACTCCAAGTTGGGAGGATAGTGAAACCACACCCAAACCCAAATCACCATCAACCCATTCCGAAAATCTCAAACCCCCCACAACCACAGATATTCATGCTAAGTCCTTCAAGCTCCAGTCATACCCAAGACTTTCCTTCACTACAACCTTTTGAAAAGGAGGGTATAAGCCATGCTCCAAAAATTCCCAAGAAAAACGTAGTGCTACCTACTGGAGAAAAACCCCCAACAAGTGACATCGAAGCAACAATGAACTGGCAATCCGAAAACTCCATCTGCCAAAACAAGGTACTGAACAACATTGGAAACATCATAAAGAACGTGGCCCTTACACAAAACAAAATAATGAGCAAAGTGGAAACAATTGAGAAAAAAATGGAGCAAACATCATCTCGCCATGACGGACTAATCAAAGCCTTGGAACTACGATTGGCAAATTTACAATACGAGATTTGTCCGCCGGGAACTTCACTTTTCCAATTCTTCCAACAACAATAAAAGGAGACGATTTCCATCAAAGAATAGATTCAACTTTTGAGAAATGACCACTTTAGGCCACAAACAACCCCAGTTTTCCCTTCAAAACCAACTTTCTTCCCTATGTCTCCACAAGCATATTCCCCACCTAAATTGGACTACACCTTTTCTACTTATCCATCTACCTCACAAAATCCGATATCTTTCAGCCAACCCTTAAAAGAAGAACAGGATTTTAATATCGCAAAATTGGTTTGGGAAAGGAAAGACGCCCTTGCAGCACAGAAACAAACCAAGAAAAGGCGAGACCAAGGAGAAAGTTCAAAAGGGTCCAACCCCGAAAATCTGATGATTTCTGACCAGAAAGCTCTAGACCTCTATGTCTCCCAGCCAAGAGGCATATCAGAAGAAGATACTCCATGATCGGAATCTCTGAATTCATCAAACGATGAATCAATGGAAGATAGCTCTCAATCAAGCAATGAATCCACAACGAACTCTTCCGAAGAGGACAATCCCCCAATATTTGTAAACCAGCCAAGAGAGCCAGAAGTATCTCAGATAGATGAGGAACAAAAAGGCATGACAGATGAGCCAATCCCAGAAAGGAGATACGAGCCCATGGCGTCCAAGCCAGTTGGAACCGGTTTCCATACTTTCACCTTAGACGACGTCAAGGTTTCAAAATGGCCTCAAAGGATCCAAGACTTCTATACTTGGATGGTGACCAAAAATTTGGCAGAACGAGAAAAGTATATCATCTTGTCAGAACTCACTTCACGATTCTCAGGAATCCTTAGAGATTGGTGCAACTCACTTGGACTTCAAGACAAAAATACTTTTCTTACTTCCCAAGATTTTTCCTTCACCATCCGGATCCTACATGAAGTTTTCTGCGGAGATACTGGCCAAAGACAGGAGAAAATGCGAAGACAGCTCTTTGAGATGAAGTGTGTGTCATTCGACAGAAATGATATTGACAGACATTTTCAAAAAATGGTGAGGATATACTTTGAAATCGGCGGAGACATCAATCTGAAGCAAGCCTTCGTCTCTTCCCTTCCAAAGTTGTTGGCAAGCCGAACCATGACCATCATTAAAGAAAAGTTCCAGTCCATAACCATCCCACAAATTGGTTACATCAGAAGGCTATTTTCGTCGCATTAGATGACATTTGTACAAAGAGCTCAGCCCTAAAGCAAATTATCCAACACAATCCAGCGCTTGACAAAGCATGCCGCAAATCTGATCTAATCACCGGATCAGGATGTTCCTGCCACACGTCCAGACGACGAAAAGAATTCAGGAGGTTCAGATGGCCAGGAATTACAGATGGAAGATCAAGATCCAAGAGGTGCACAAAATATTTCAGACGCAGAAGGCCAGGAAATTTTCACAGGAAGGACAAATGCTTTATTTGCCATAAGATTGGACATTTCGCAAAAAATTATCCCCAATCAAGAAGATCTGTCAAACTCCTTGAAGAGATTGAAGATTACACTGGCATACATCTTGAAAAGAGGAGGACCTTGAATCCATATTCTCTATGGATGATGAACCCAATGAAGAAACTTTATTCTCTCTCGATATCTATGAAGATCAAGGCAATCATCAGTACCAAATTTCAGAACCAGTGATCGTAGCCCGAGAGGAGATCAATGCTCTCACAGTCGTTCCTCAAGTAGAACTCAAAGTCTATTCATCCAAATGGGATAAACCATCTCGAGTTATTGCTTTCATCGACACCGGAGCTACTTTCTAACTCATAAATCCTGTTGTTCTCCCTGAAGATCAATGGGTGCCGCATTTTAATGATTTCAACACTGCATCAAATGCAATCTTAACCACAACTGTCATTATAAAAAGCACCCGGTCACAATTGAGTTCTTTCCAGCATTGAAGTATAGAACAAAGCTGCTAGGATCTGATGTGCCTGAAAAAGATCTTATTATTGGATTCGACATTTTCAGGAAACTTAGAGATCAACTCCAGATCAAGGCTAACGGGATAGCTTCTAAAAAGCAGTTCAGACCTTATTATGAGATTCCAAGGCTATTCCAAATCACCAATGACGAACAAATCAAAGAAATTGAGCAAAATCTCATTGAACATTCATGTGCTGAATCCCACAAGGATTTCATGAAGAAAGGGAAAAGCTCATTATGGAAAAACCAAGAGTTTTTTTATCAAGCTCCCTTTCAAGAAAAATGAAAACATCAATCCGACAAAAGCCAGTCATTCAGGCATGAATCCAGATCATCTTCTGCTTGTAATCACCTTAGAAATCATCTTGTACTTGATCTTAGAACCATCTTGTAAACATCGTGTAACCTTTGTAAATCTCTTGTGATATATTACATATGAGTGCTTTCTAAATTTTCCTCTTGTTCTTTCTTTCGAATGGATGGAAAGGCCGGTCCATGTATGAAAATAAAGTAAGAATACTCTTTGAAAGTTAGCTTATTGTAGTACGAAAGTTTTCTGAGTTATGAACAGCTAACGTTGGTTATAGTACAAAAGTTTTCTGAGTTGTGTAGCTTGGCAAGCCGTCTCTAATGGGTTGTTGAAGCCAGCCCCTTTTTGTAGGAAAACTTTTGCAACTATAAACAAATTAACTGTTTGTGTAGCTTGGCAAGACGTCCCTTATGAGTTGTTGAAGTCAGCCCCTTTTGTAGGGAAACTTTCGTATCTATGATTTAGCTTGCTTTCCTGGAGTCTCTTGCTTTGTCCATCGTACTGTGGTATCAGAGCCAGCTTATCCTTTCGGAGGGAGGAACAGTTTACTGAATATGTCTGAGTCATTTCCATCATCCTCTTCCTCCATTGATAAAATGGACACGGGAAATTTCCACCAAAATGATGCCTCTGCTTGCGCCTGGACTTTTCCATTAATGATCTTCACTGGCCTATGAAACATGAATATTTTTGCTGCGTAGGAATCACTGAAACATTTCACCCAATATCTTCTAGGCTTGAACCATAGTAAAAATACTATAAGGGCTGGTGCAATGTTATCAAAATCCTTGAAGACGTTGCATTTGAATTCCATGAAAATATAATACTGATGGCATAGGTACCAGAAAAATCATAGTAGTTCTTGTGGAAAATCCTTGGCTTGAGCTATGAATATATGGCAGAACGGATATTCTAGATTGACACCATAAGGCTTGAGAATGGATCCTTCATATTGCCGGAAAACTTGGAGCTCATAATAAGTTCTTCTTTCCATAATAATTGACGGATCAAAGGGATCCATGAGGTTGAACAACTCCGGTGGATGATCTGTTGGCTTTAATGAACTAGTTCCCGGTGTATTTGAAAACATAAAGATGTGGCTACTTGGCTTCAGTTTTGCTGGAAATTTTTTTTTGAGAATTCTTCCGGTCGCGATAGAAAATCTGCGAGAACATTATCCTTTCCTTACAGGTGCTTGACTTGAAACTTGTATGGAGAGAACCATTGATCCCATCTGAGAATCTGAGGATTGGAGATAATTTTTGAATTTATCCGGATCATTTTTGGAAAAGCCTTCATATCCATTTCTATTAGAAATTCTGTATGGATAAGGAAGAAATTGAATTTCTTGATTCCATTCCTTACTGTAAGAATTTATTTGAAGGTGGAGTAATAATGTTGCTCGGCATCTTTAAACTTTCCACTGGCGTATCCGCATATATTCCGCTGGCCATCTTTTTTCTTCAAATAGAACAACACTCCAATATTCATGGCTGGCATCAGTTTGCAGTATCTTCTTTCCATCTGAAGGGATGTAGAGAGACTTGACATTTTTACATATCTCCTTTATTTTTCTGACAGCTTCATCCTGTTTCTCTCCCCATGATGGTGCCTTTTTCTTGAGCATTTCTGTGAGCGGTGAAATGTATGTAGAGATATTTAGGATGAAATCTCTTACATAATTTATTACACCCAAGAAACTGGTGGATCTGCTTTGTTGTGAGGTTGGTATCCGAAAATTTAAGTAATTCCTGACATATATGTGGTCCTGGACTGTATTCACCTTGGGCAAAATGCATTCCGAGAAAATCAATCTCCTTTTGAGCAAGAACCATCTTTTTCACTGGGAGTATGATTCCGTACCGTGTTACTAATGTCTCAAATTGACGAAGCAAGTTGACATGTTCTTCCAATGTATCACTAAATAACAGGATGTCATCAATGTAAACTAAGGAGGTATGGAGGATGGGTTGGAAGATTTTTATCATGGCCTTTTGGAACAAGGAGGGTGCAGTTTTCAACCCGAAGGGCATGACTTTCCACTGGAAGTGATGACCGGGGATGCAAAATCCCGTTTTGGGTCGTTCTTCAGGGTGGATTCCCAATTGCCAAAATTCAGATTTTAAATCAAACTTGAAAAAATATTTGGCCTTGGCTAAGTGGGAGAAAAGAGTGAGTTTATTTAGTATGGGAAATTTATCATCTTGGAGGAAATGGTTTAGTGGCTGGTAATTAATAACTAACCTGAGTTTTCCTCTTGTCTGCTCAGCTCTTTTTTTGACATAAAATGCTTCGCATGCCCATTGTGAATCCGACGGCTCTATCAAATCAAATTCCAAAAGTTCTTCGCATTCTTTCTTTGCAAGCTGAAGATGCTAAATCACAGTACGAGGGACAAAGCAAGAGACTCCAGAAAAGTAAGCTAAATCATAGATACGAAAGTTTCCCTACAAAAGGGGCTGGCTTCAACAACCAATAAGGGACGGCCTTAAAGTCAACTTGCGGTTTCCAAACCTTCCCATTTCCAACTTGTTTTTGATTAAGTTAGGAGTCTCTTTATGTATATTATACTCATCGAATATCATAGTTAGATTTTCAATCTGACTCTGTAACTCATCTAACTCTTGTTCCGATAAGTCTATAACATTATTAATGATTGGTTTATTCTCCTTTTTATCCTTCAATTTCTTAATAACTTGATAACTATACCCTACTCCATCTTTATGATTTATTTCTTTAGCTTCTATATCTCTGTATAATTGTTCCCAAAACTTATTAAGTAAAGTATTCTTATCTTGACAAAAGTCAAACTTGGTCAACTCTTCGAACTTAAAGCTTCAATCCTGAAGTTCATTCTTCCAAATCGATTCCGAGTAACTTGAAAACCAAAACCGATGATTCACACAAGTCATAATACATCTTGCGGAGATACTCATGCACTCAAACTACCGAGCGAAGTGCAAATGCTCAAAACGATCAATCAAGTCGTTACAAATAAGTTCTTTGTTATCATGATGGTTAAACTCAACTATGCCAATAGGAGCAGGGGACTATTTGGCATAGAGCTATTTAAGAAAATTGTATGGTGATACAATTGTTAAGAGTACCTACCTTTAAAATATATGTGAGAAACGACTTGACTTTCAAGGGGCTCATACATACTGTTGAAGGATTCCTTTACTCCACTAACATAAATAAAGATTTGTTAAAGTATAATGAGGGTAAATAGTTTAAAATCTTTAGTGGAATATCATTTAGATAAAAGTCCATGTCTTTATGGCATGTGTAAATATATTCTTATATTATTATCTTTTCTTTTCCAATTTTAAATTTCTCAATATGTATGCTATATCAATGCGTGGAATACTTGAGACCAACAAGTTGGTAGAACCAAAGTTTGATGATTGGTACAGAAATTTGAGAATTATTCTCATGCATGAAAAGCTTATTAATGTGATCGATAAGCCTGCCAAGAAGGTCCCAGATGAGGATGATGATGATGCTACTAAGATTTATCAGAAATACTTGGAAGAATATCTTACTACAAAATGCATCATTCTCGCTTCAATGAGTTCTGAACTCCAGAGGAAACATCAGGATATGAATCCAACTGCTATCATTGAACATCTTAAGAAGATGTTTGGTACACAAAGCAGGATAACTAGATACCAGCTATCTAAGGCTTTATTTGGATCCAAAATGACCGGAAACTCTCTAGTTGGACCCTATGTCAATCATATGATTAATCTTACCGAAGAACCTGAGAAGTTGGGGTACAAGTTTGGTAAAGAGATTTCTAAAGATTTGATCTTGCAGTCAGTATATGATGCTGAATGTTTTCACTCTAAAGAAGAAAGGGCATAGGAAGAGAAACTGCAAGGAGTATCTTGCAACTCTAAAGGATAAGAAACAAGGTGAGACATTAATGAAAAACGTTTTCAAGGTTTCTTTAGCTACTACTAATTCTTCACTGTGGATATTATATACTAGCAGTGGTTATAACATCTGCAATATGTTGCAAGGGTTCAAGATAAGTAGGAGGCTGAAGAAAGAAAAAGTTATCTACAAGTTAGAAATGGTGCAAAAGTTGCAGCCATAGCTATAGGATCAATTTCTTTAATAATGCCTTCGGGCAAAATACTTATGCTGGATGATTGTTATTATGTTCCTAAATTTATTTCGAACATAATTTCAGCTTCCATGTTAGACAAGCGTGGGTTTCGCATTAACATAGGCCATGGTATTTGCTCTATTCATTATGGTAATGATTTATGTGTGAATGGCTATCTCCAATATGATGTTTATGTCTTACCTAATGTGAATGCAAATTCGATTATGCATGTTTCTAATCTTAAGAGGAAAAGAGATTATCAAGTAAATCATACATACTTTTGGCATTGTAGGTTTGGTCATATTGGAGATAAAGGAATTAACAAGTCGTACAAGGAAGGATACCTTGACAAGTATGATGCTGATGTCATATCCAACTTGTGAATCTTGTCTTAAAGGAAAAATGACCAAATCTCCATTTACTGGAAGTGGAGAAAGAGTTTCCAAATTATTGGGACTAATTCATATAGATGTTTGTGGCCCCATAAAAATTCAAGCTAGAGGTGTATATTCTTACTTCATCACCTTCACTGATGATATGTCAAGATATGTATTTGTGTATCTTATGAAACATAAATCTGAATCTTTTGAAATGTTCAAAAGGTTCTGTAGTGAAGTTGAGAAACAGACTGGCAAAAATATCAAAGTACTAAGGTCTGATAGAGATGGAGAATATCTTAGTGAAGATTTTACTAGGTATCTCAAAGAGAATGGGATTCTCTCGCAGTGGACACCTCCAGGAACACCACAACACATGGTGTGTCTGAAAGGAGAAATTGAACCTTATTAGATATGGTAAGATCTATGCTGGGGTTCACTGATCTTCCAATAAATTTTTTGGGATATGTTTTGGAAGCAACTACATACTTACTTAATAAAAATTTCACTAAGTCGGTCTCTACAACACCATATGAGATATGGAAAGGACGTAAGCCTAACCTTAAACATATTAAAGTTTGGGGTTGTCCAGCTTATCTTAAGAGACTGCAGTCTGATAAACTTGACTCAAGATCTGATAAGTGTAGGTTCATTGAGAATCCCAAAGAAACAATGGGATATTATTTCCATCACCCTCCTGACCATAAAGTGTTTATGGCTAGAGGAGCAACCTTTTTGGAAAGGAAATTTCTTTTGGAAGAAAATTATAGTGGAAATAGAACTTGATAAAGTTTAAGAAACTAATAAATCAACACAAATTAAAGATCATGAGACACAAGTTGAAGAACCTTTATTAGATGTTTTGAAGTTGACAAGGAAGTTTCCATCTTCAACGGTTGAAGTTCAAGAACTAAATGTAGTTTAAGAATAGGTTAATGAACCAATTCCAAATTGAACAGCAACTAAATCCAGCACAAGGTGAGCAAGCTATACGAGCACCTCTGAACATCATGTACCAACTAGGTTAAATCTAATGGTACAAGATGATGTATCAAATGAGGTTTATCATAATGATGATGACCCTAAAACCTATGAAGAGATTATACAAAGTTCTGACTATGAGAGATGGCACAAGGCCATGGAATCCGAAATGGAATCCATGAAGGAAAATAAAGTATGGACTATAATTGAACCTTCAAAGGATATAAAACCTATAGGTTGTAAATGGGATTTTAGGAAAAAGATTGGAGCAGACAGAAAGGTGGAGACCTTACAAAACCCGTCTTGTTGCCAAGGGATATCGTCAGAAAGAAGGAGTCGACTATGATGAGACTTTCTCTGTCATGGCAATGCTCAAACCAATTTGGATTTTGCTTGCTATAGCAGCAATACTATGATTATGAAATATGGCAAATGGATGTGAAAACAACTTTCCTTAATGGTGAGCTAGAAGAGGATGTGTACATGACAACCTGAAGGTTTCACATCTCCGTCTGATCATAATAGAACTTGCAAGCTACAGAGATCCATTTATGGACTAAAGAAAGCTTCTCAAAGTTGGAATATTCATTTTAACAAGACAATTGAAAAGTTCAATTTTGTTAGATGCGAAGAAGAGCCTTGTGTGTACAAAAAGGTTAGTGGGAGCACTATTATATTCTTAGTATTGTATATTGATGATATGTTGCTCATAGGGAATGATATATCAGCATTACAAAGTACCAAGATTTGGCTATCTGAACAGTTCTCCATGAAAGACTTGGGAGAAGCAGCTTATATATTGGGAATAAAGATCTATAGAGATAGATCGAGGAAGCTGCTTGGACTTTCCCAGTCTTTGTACATTGATACCATCTTAAAGAGGTATAACATGGATAATTCCAAAAGAGTCTATCTTTCGATAGGCACTGGAATTACTCTCGGTAAGGAGGATTGTCCTAAAACACCTCAAGAGAGAGAACACATGAGTAGGATTCCATACGCTAGTGCAGTAGGAACTATCATGTATACCATGACATGTACACGTCCTGATGTGACTTATGCACCTGGAGTGACTAGCCGATATCAGGCAAATCCTGGTAAGGAACACTGGAAGGTGGTGAAGACCATTCTTAAGTATTTAAGAAGGATTAAAGACCAATTCCTCATCTATGGAGATACTAAGTTGAAACTTGAAGGTTATACTGATGCAAGTTTCTCTTCAAATAAAGATGATAGCAAATCTATTTCTGGCTATGTATTCCCCTTTAATGGTGGTGCAGTGAGTTGGAAAAGTTCCAAACAAGCTACAGTAGCTGATTCAGTAACTGAAGCAGAATATATAGCAGCTAGTCAAGCTGCTAAGGAAGCTATATGGATGAAAAAGTTCTTAACTGAACTTGGTGTGGTTCCTTCAATGGAAAGTAAGTTTTATTGTCGTGTGACAATACTAGAATAATTGCTCAAGCAAAAGAACCAAGATCACACCAAAAATCCAAACACGTTATGCGAAGGTATCACTTGATAAAAGAAATCATTGAACATGGAGATGTCGAGATTCAAAAGGTTGATGGAAAAGAAAATGCTCCAGACCCATTCACTAAAGCTTTTGGTGCAAAAGAGTTTGACAATCACAAGTGAAAATTGCGAATAAAGTACAAGAGCAATTGGCTCTAGTGCAAGTGGGAGAATATTAGTGATATAGTAGATATGCCCTAGATCTAATCTCATACTTGATGATTCAAACATATTTTTGTAAACGTTATTTGATATAAAAATATATGGCATCTGATATTCTCTTATCAAAGTTATTATTAATTATTTGATTAACTTGATAAAGTCCTTGATTAAATTTTGAGACTTATCATCGTGATGAAGATCATGATAATGAGAGTAAAGTTTCTTATAATTTAATCTAAATTTGTTCTTGATCATAGGATTATTAATTTAAACATTAGTAATCAGGTTAGATCAATATTTATGTGATCGACTTTATTGGATAAAGATTAGTTGATTTCATTAACTAAAACACATAGATAGATGATGCATATAGAGATATGATCATTGAACCGACTCATTGGATAATTCCTAATGGTTAGAGTTACCATAAACTGTCAATATGATATTCTCTTGAAGAATGTGATTTAAGAGTTTTCTCTGACCTTAGATCGTCATAACAATTGACAAGTTATTTATTGTACTTTGATACTAGACACCTATGGGCCTAGGGCGATAGTTGAAAAGATATCTGGTATGATTAAATGCTTGTAGAATTAGTGATTGATCAAGATAGAATCTGTCAACTCTTGGTAATGAGTTTAGGCTCCATGTTGTCATGAATTATAAACGACCAAATTAAGACCTTGGCCAGGGCAATTGAATGAAAGAAGAAAAAAGTTTCTTAGGTCATTCAATGGTCGATTATATTTGACATGAACACATAGTTGGTCGCCTATTAGGATTTGACAGTTGAACCATATCCTATGGTGACCTAGAGCTATAAGGACAGAAGGAATTACTAGATTATTCTTCTATGGGTTCTTGAGAATAGATTGTATACTTCATGCTATCCGGTCGTTAAGGAGTGTTGCTAGACGCCATCCTTGATTAATATATTGGTATGATTAATTTACTACCGGCTTAGTATTGAACCTATGGGGTGGGTCGCACACTAACGAATGTTCTGATCCTTGCTAAAGGAATAATTATTTTATTATTTGATAATTAAATTAAAGAATTTAATTAGTAAAATAAATTTAGTTATTAGTCCAAATGAAATATTATTATATTCGTTGCTAGCACAGAGAATATAATTAATATTGTAAACGAATTGAAGTTTTCTGTTTGGAATAGAAAATTAAATCATATCCTTTTGTTAAAATATATATGATATATTTGATACTCATAATTAATATTTATTTATATATAAGGATATATAAAATACTAATAGAAGGACTTATAAATTAAAACCAACTTTGAATTGGATTAACGTGAAAGTCCATAAAGGATGTGTAGGCCATCAAAATCCTATGAGTAATGGGATTAGTATTTTCCTATATAAAATAATGAAAATCAAATTTATGACTTAGTCTTTCATGGTTCCCTTTCTTTAACCTAAGGGAAACAGTTGGTGCTTGAGTATATATCTATGTATACACAGCCAAATTAAAGTGACTAACATAGCTTAAAAGCAACAGAGATATCGAAAGAGTTAAGTAAAACTCTTGACAAAAAAATTCAGTTTCTTGGTCTTTCACGTTTGCGCTAAAGTTTTTGAGAAGAACTTTAGCACAATAATTTTATTCAATTTGTTCGACGGTTTCATTGATCAAAGAGTTGATAGCAAGGATCGGTTTCGGTGTGGATACGCATAGAGTCTTTGGACTATCGAAGAAATTTTGAAACGAGACTCTCTTCACCAGGTACGTCTTAAATCCGTTTTTAGACATGTCAATAAATTTTAAACACGAAAAGATCTGCCTTGGATTATTATTGTCTTTCTCTGCGTGTTACGAACACCCATATACAATCCTTCAAAATGAATATCAAATACCGAATGGAGAACCAGCTAAAAAAAAATAGATACAACATTTCCAATTGTTTCCATTTAAAACTTATTAACTAGCATATTAAAGTTTGAAACAGATGCGGGATATTCTTATGCGAATCAGGAAGAAATGAACCATTTAATGGGCCATAAATATTGAACTGACAGGAACCATCGTGCTGTCAGCCTGTTCGATTCATATACTCCCAAGTGCTATAGGAGTTTCGGGCCAGCCCACTTGGAGTTAACGGCCTACGGGATCCAGCTTTTTTTTTTTCTTGAAGAATTAATTTAAATAATTGTTTACTTTCGCTTAAACTAAAAATAATATATATATATATATATATTTATAATTATATATAATTAACGTATAATTTATGTATATCGATTAAGAAAATATACAATGAATCTGACATGCTATATGTGTATAGATCCCCTCTCTCTCTTTTAGAAACAACTGCAAATAGGGGTGTTCATGGTTCGGTTCGGATCGGCTGTTTCTTAAAAAGAAACCAACTCAATTAATTCAGTTTTTCAAATATTGGAACCAAACCAAACCAATTAAGTCGGTTTTTTATTGATTCGGCTTATGTTGGTTTTTATCGATTTTTCGATTTTTTCTATTATATAAGTTTTTTCTTAAATATGAGACATACACTACCAAATACATATTACGGAAACTATATTTTCATCGTAACACTATCAAACCAATTGCTCTTTGAGAAATCTGTCATTTACCAAGATATATTGATGATAATTAAATCAAATTGTGATGAATAATTTAAGGATTAAATTAAAATTATTATAGATTATTTTTAACATGAAATGGATTCTTGTACTTTGCAAAAGAAAACTATCAATCAATCTAGAATGTAAAGGCAAAACGCTTTTAGAAATTTTGTATAAATATATACATATATAGGTATAATAATAAATTTTAAATAGTTACTTCTATAGTCGGTTTGGTTCGATTTTTTTTATTAAACCAAAATCAAATTAAATTTGATTGATTTTTAAAATTCAAAATCAAAACCAAACCAAATAAAAAAACTATCAATTTTTTGGTCGTTTTAATTCGGTTTTTTGGAATTTTTATGAACATCCTAACTGCAAAACAATTACTCCTTGCTCCAATTGACTTTCGCTTTTTGATATATCGCAACTTTCAAACTCCTTGCTCCTTAGTCCTTACTCCTTAGTAGTACCACTATTCACTTTTTTTTTATTTTTTTTTTTATAATTTTTATTAAAGCTAATTCTTACGAAATTATTGTTAATGCTGAAGAGGGACTAGTCATTTATAATTTGTTTATTGGTACGAGATTGATGATTTCAATGGGATTGATATACTCATTAATAATTAAAATGGATTTATAGACTATACGAATAGGTCCATTTTAGTTAAAATATTTCTATAGTTTCTGTACATATTTATTCTATGTCATAGGGTTAAAATTACATGTCCTAAATTTTAAAATGTAATCTTCCGTGATATTTAGATTGCCATTTTGTATTTTGTCTAACAATTAATATTTCAACACTTTAATATATTCTTCAACTATAATTTATACTATACAATGTATGTTTACGTGTTGTAAATTTATCAAATATTCCCTCTGTTTCAATTTAGAAGATATATTTTATTTACTGAGAATCAATTTGACTAAGCTTAGAAGTTAAAGTGAATTAATTCAATTTAGTATTTTAAAATTAAGATTTAAATATTCAAAAATTATACGAAAAGTATTACTATAAATTATAATTTTCTCATATCAATATGATTAAAACGTAGATTTTAAATTAATTAGTCAAAATTTATATAATTTAACTCTCATTAAACGACGCGCATTGCATTTTCTTTGTATTTTAGTCTCTCCTCAGAAGTCCTTACTTTGCTCCGTTAGTGACTTCAACCCGCATAATAATTTACTACTGTACTATTTTGTTTACTAAAGTTTAGCCTATTTTGCCATTTTTACAAGTAAAAAATTATATTGCATATGGTAATTGGACTTGTGAATTACAAGGTTATATGTACAATCTCTTGATGTATTTTGATGAATTATCACAATCGAACTTTAATCTAAATAAATCTTTTTAAATGAGAAAGTTTTTAATAGTGCTGAAATCTAAATGTTTATTTAAATGAATAGTAGTATTAATTTTAATTAATTAATCTAATTTTATTTTTCAGTAATCTGATTAAATGATTACATCAGACAATAAATTTCAAAGGAGTAATAGAAACTACAGAAAAAGCCCAAAAATACCCTTCTACTATGAAAAAAGTATTAAATATATTCTATGTTATACTATTCGTCCAACATAAACCCCGACGTTACAAAATTGGTAAAAAATGCCCCTCTGCCGTTAGAGCCCTCCACTATGACAATATCATCCTATGTGGCCTCACAATTACACTGAGGGGGACGCCATGTAGCACCCCAACCCCCATTTACTCCATGTTCTACTTCTCTATCACGAATCGTGCCCGATTTCATTTTTCTTCTTCTCACTGTTTGCTTAACAAAGCCCCCTGATTGCATTCCTTCTTGGAATACATCTCTATACGGGCGAAATCGAATCTATAGGACGCCTCGATTTTCGATGAGGTAAACGGAGCGAGAGACGTGACGGTAAGGAATCGGAGTCGAGGCAAAGAGCCTCTCGAGCTGGGGTCCGAGTAAAACGCCTGCTATCGGTAGTATCGGGACCATGACCCCCAAATTCGAACCCCAAAGGCCTCGGAGAGCCTTCCCAGATAATCGAGCACGACCAACAAAAGACCGTGATATCCGTGACCAGCTGGATGTCATGGCGTGAATCTCGACACGTATTGACAGAAAATCGGTGATTAGTTAAATAGAAGATTTTTACCTTTTATGGAATTGTACTTAGGATAAAACTCCTCTATTATATAAAAGGGGTCTGATTATTCATTAGAGACACTATAACACACATATCAACGCAATATACTCTTATTTTCTCTGTTACTTAAAGTTCTTACTTTTGTTCGTCAAATCATCAGTAACATGAGCTCGGGATCGAAGGCAGGCATTTCATTAAGCTATTACTAAGTCCGGGATTACTCCTTTTGATTGATTTGATAATTTATTACATCCTTATTCTGTTTAATCTAATGCAATTTATCGTTTGTATTGAATTAACTCACGTATCCTTAAAACCACTTACAAATTCCATTGTTATCCATATTTTAGGGTAAACAGTTTGGTGCCCACCGTAGGGCTAATGGTAATAGTGGCAATTTGATACAAATTTTCATAACACACTTTATTTTACGCTTGTTCTTTGAGCTTTTAATTTCAGGTCAAAATTAAAAATGTCGAACTCCCAATCTGCGCATTTGAACGTGGATGACGAGTCCGGCTACTATGGCGAAAATAACAACGTGGTACTCAGCAACAAGGTGCCCCCTACTGACCCCAACGGAGTCCCAGTCGCTGATCCGATCGATGTTAACTCACACGTGGCTATCGAAGCAAACTTGCCTACTGACCCCGAAAACAGCATTTGCCGGGGAACCCGGTCGACAGCCCGGAGTAGACATGACAGCGAAGGTGATGGGATCAACTTGCACGTGATCTTCGAAATGTTACAGGCTCAATAGGCAGCGATAGCCAGTTGCAGAATCAAAGCCGCGCCCCCAGAAGAGTTGAGCTCGAATTGACCCAGAAAAACGCCCGCAGAAATGAACCGGCCACAGAAAGGCCGGAAAAAGCAAAACTCTGGACCAACCCCGAGATAATAAAAATTCTTGAGGAACTGACAAAACGGGTGGAATCGGGAGAAAAGAAAATTGAAGCCAACAACAAAAAAGTGGAGACCTATAACTCCAGGGTCGACCAAATCCCAGGGGCGCCACTGATACTGAAGGGCCTAGATTCCAAGAAATTTGTCCAAAAACCTTTCTCTCATAGCGCAGCTCCGAAGCCGATCCCAAAGAAGTCCCATATGCCCAAAATTCCGAAGTATAATGGTACAACCGATCCAAACGAACATGTGACCTCTTATACGTGCGCCCTCAAGGGAAACGACCTGGAGGATGACGAAATCGAATCTGTTCTGCTAAAAATGTTCAGAGAGACCTTGTCGAAAGGAGCTATGATATAGTATCACAACTTACCCCCTAATTCTATTGACTCATTTGCTATGCTTGCAGATGCCTTTTTAAAAGCGCACGCCGGGGCCATCAAGGTCTAGACCAGGAAGTCGGACCTTTCAAGGTAAAACAAAGAGATAACGAGATGCTCACAGAATTCGTATCGAGGTTTTAAATGGAACGGATGGACCGGTCATGATTGGGCCGTACAGGCCTTCACCCAAGGACTCAATTCCCGAAGCTCATTGGCTTCATAGCAGTTGAGGCAGAATCTGACATAAATACCCGGCGGTAACTTGGGCCGACGTCCATAACAGGTACCAATAAAAAATCAGGGTCGAATACGAACAACTCGAGGCCCCTTCCGGGTCTGTTTATCCCGTCAGAGCTGGTGACAGATCTAAAAGAGACATTGATCGTGAACCAAGATCGAATAGGGACCGGTATCAACCATACAATGGAGATCGAAGAGGTAATAGGTCCAGACGCAACAGTGTGAGAAATGACAAAAGAAGCGACCGAGGTCATAATAACTGGGGACTCATGAGCAAAAGTAGGTTTGACAGACCCATCGGGTCTAAGGAAGCACCAAGGTTATCGGAGTACAACTTAACGTCGACGCTGCTGCCATCGTATCAGCCATCGGACGCATCAAAGATACTAAGTGGCGTCGAACATTGCAATCCGATCCTACCCAAAGGGACCCCAACCTAATGTGTAAATAGCACTCACGGCCACATAACCGAAGACTACCGACAATTGAGAGAGGAAGTAGCTAGCTTATTCAACAACGGACACCTTCGTGAGTTTCTGAGGGATCGAGCCAAAAACCTCTTCAGAAATAGGGACTCCAACAAGCAGATCGAGCAAGAGGAACCTCAGTACGTCATTAACATGATCATTGGTGGGGTTGACGTCCCGCAGTGGCCGATATTAAAGAAACAAAAGTGTCCAATACAATGGAAAAACAGACTCGAGATTATGTACCAGAAGGGACCATATCTTTCAATGACGAGGACGCTGAAGGCATTGTACAACCACATAACGATGCGCTGGTAATTAGTAGTCATAAATATATCTCGATTTAAGCGTGTGTTGATTGATCTAGGTAGCTTGGCCAGTATCATTAGCTCGAGGGTCATAGAACAACTGGGTCTACAAGACCAAATTGTGCCTGCAGTCCGAGTTTTAAACGGGTTTAACATGGCATGTGAGACCACTAAAGGGGAGATAACCCTGCCGGTAAACACTGATGGCACCGTTCAGGAAACAAAGTTCTACATGACTGAAGGAGATATGAGATACAATGCTCTATTCAGAAGACCATGGATTCACAACATGAGGGCAGTACCCTCGACACTACATCAGGCGTTGAAATTCCCTATGCCGGGAGGATCAAAACGGTTTACGGAGAGCAACCGGCCGCAAAAGAAATGTTTGCGGTCGATGAGGTGGTCCTGATATCTGCACTCTCGACATCAAAGAACTCGAGTTCGGTCACCAAGGAAGAAACCAAATAACAATCATCGACACCGGCCCCAACCGAACCAAAAAGGCAGGGGACAAGTGAGGATGACGATTACGGAGTCCCCAGGTCTTCTATAGCCCCTAACGATTCCGATGCCACCAAGTCAATGGTTGAGGAGCTGGAGCAAGTTATACTGATCGAGAACCTACCCAATCGAAAGGTATACCTGGGCACGGGGCTTACTCCCCAACTCAGAAAAAAACTTATTAAATTTCTTATAGCTAACATAGATTGCTTCGCTTGGTCCCATCTTGACATGATAGGGATTCTACCGGAAATTATTACTCACAAGTTGAGCTTAGATCCGAATTTTCACCGGGTTAAACAGAAGAGGAGGCCTCAGTCCGAAGTTAAGCACGCATTCATCAAAGACGAGGTATCCAAACTCCTTAATATAGGATCCATTCAGGAAGTTAAATACCCATACTGGTTAAAAAATGTAGTGGTAGTGCCTAAAGAGGGAAATAAATTAAGAATGTGTGTAGACTACAAAGACTTGAACAAGGCATGCCTTAAGGAATCTTTTCCTTTGCCTAACATCGATCACATGATCCATGCGACTGCCGACCACGAGATACTCAGTTTTCTCAATGCCTATTCCGGGTACAACCTGATCCAGATGGATCTGGGCGACCAAGAAAAGACTTTTTTCATTACTAAATACGGAACCTATTGTAATAACATTATGCCATTTGGAATAAAAAAATGCTGGTGCCACTTACCACGCCTAGTAAATCCGATGTTCGAAGAGCAAATAGGAAAATCAATGGAGGTTTATATTGACAACATGTTAGTTAAGTCCCTGCGAGCAGAGTACCATTTGAAACATTTGCAGGAAGCCTTCAACATACTGAAGAAATACAATATGAAGCTGAACCCAGAGAAATACATATTCGGAGTCGGGTCCGGGAAGTTCCTCAGATTCATGTTGTCCAATCGGGGGATCGAGATCAATCCCGACAAGATCAAATCCATAAAAGACATCACCATGACAGACTATGTCAAGGCCGTTCAAAGACTAATCGGGCCCATAGCCGCCTTGGGTCGATTCATTTCAAGGTCCTCCGATAAGAGCCATCAGTTCTTCTCGAGAAGAATAACTTCTCATGGACCCCGGAGTGCCAACAAGCTTTGGAAGAACTTAAATGGTACCTTTCGAGTCCGCCTTTACTTCAAACTCCAATGGTAGACGAGCAGTTGTACCTATACTTAGCGGTATCCGAGATAGCTGTAAGTGGAGTCTTAGTCCGGGAAGAAGAAGGTACGTAATTCCCTATATATTACGTTACCAGGACTCTAGGCGAGGCTGAAACGAGGTATCCTCACCTGGAGAAATTGACGCTCGCTTTGCTAAGCGCCTCCAAGAAGTTAAGGCCATATTTTCAATGCTATCCCATATGTGTCGTGACTACTTACCCATTAAGGAACATAATGCACAAATCCGAGCTCTCGGAACGGTTGGCCAAATGGGCCATGGAAATTAGTGGGTACGATATTGAATATCGACCACGAACCACAATTAAGTCTCAAATTTAGGCAGACTTCATGACCGATTTCACGCGGCCTTCATACCCGAGTTCAAAAAGGAATTGTTGTTAAGCTCGAGGACCTCCTCGGGGATCTGGACCCTCTTTATGGATGGAGCTTCAAACGCAAAGGGGTCTGGACTCGGCATCATGTTGAAGCCGCCCACGGATAACGTAGTTAGGAAATCTATTAGAACTGTGAAATTGACTAACAATGAGGCCGAGTATGAATCCATGATTGCAGGTCTCGAACTGGCTAAAAGCCTGGGGACCGAGGTGATCGAAGCTAAATGCGATTCCCTCCTTGTGGTGAGTCAAGTCAATAGGACGTTCGAGGTGAAAGAGGAACATATGGGAAAATACTTGGATAAACTACAGGTAACACTACATCGATTCAAGGAGTGGGCCCTACAACATATACCCCGAGATGAAAACAGCGAAGCTGATGCTCTAGCTAATTTTGGGGTTGTCGGTTGATGACGATGAGTTCAGCTCGGGAACGGTCGTATAACTCATGAAATATGTAGTGGAAGAAGGCCACGCCGAGATAAACTCGACAAGCTTAACCTGGGACTGGAGAAACAAGTATATGGATTACCTGAAGACCGGGAAGCTACCCTCTGATCCTAAAGAATCGAGAGCTCTGCGCACAAAGGAGACCAGGTTCAGCCTGTCCGAAGATAACATCCTATTCAGAAGAACGTTCGAAGGCCCGCTCGCCATATGTTTGGGACTGGGAGACACCGAATACGTCTTGAGGGAAGTTCATGAAGGCACCTGCGGCAACTATTTGGGTGCAGAATCGTTGGTTCGTAAGATAATCAGAGCCGGCTATTACTGGATCGACATGAAGAAAGATGCGAAGGAGTTCGTACGGAAATGCGACGGGTGTCAGAGGCACGCACCGATGATCCATCAGCCTAGGGAGCTACTGCATTCGGTCTTGTCACCTTGGCCATTCATGAAATGGGGAATGGACATCGTCAGTCCTTGCCATGGGCACCTGGTAAAGCTCAATTTATATAATTTATGACTGACTATTTTTCTAAATGGGTTAAAGCTTAGGTATTTGAGAAAGTTAGAGAAAAAGAAGTCATTGATTTTATTTGGGACCACATAATATGTCGGTTCGGAATGCCAGCCGAGATTGTATGTGACAATGGGAAGCAGTTCATCGGTAGTAAGATAAGCAAATGTTTCGAGGACCATTAGATCACAAGGATCCTGTCAACACCCTATCACCCTAGTAGGAACGGGCAGGCGGAGTCTACAAACAAGAAAATACTCCCAAACATTAAGAAAAGATTGACCGACGCGAAAGGAAAATAGAAGGAAATTTTGCCCGAAGTTCTGTGGGAATACCATACGACCTCAAAGTCTAGTAACGGGGCCACCCCCTTTCGTTGGTCTACAGTGCCGAAACGCTAATACCGGTTGAGGTAGGAGAACCGAGTTTCAAGTTCCGATATATGACCGAAGAGTCAAACAGTGAGGCCATGAGCACGAGCCTGGAATTATTGAATGAAAGGTGCGAGGCCGCCCTCGTCTTTTTGGCCGCCCAGAAACAACGGATCGAAAGATATTACAATCGGAGAGCCAACCTTCGACACTTCAATATCGGGGACTTGTGTTAAGAAAGGTGACACTTAACACTCGGAACCCGAATGAAGGGAAGCTGGGACTGAATTAGGAAGGTCCATATGGAATTATCGAGATTATCAGTAAAGGGTTATACAAACTCGAAGCAAGGAACGGTGAGCAACTACTGAACAACTGGAATATAACCCGCCTAAAATGATACTACTGCTAAGGTACGACCCCATTCATTCTTTTTATTTTATTTTATTTTTTATTACATATATCGCGAATTGGACTAACACTTGCAGGCAACAACCAAAGGAAGGTGTAGTTGTTAGGCCTAAAAGCGCGCATTGCACTCTTTTTTCCTTGAACCGGTTTTGTCCTAAATGGATTTTCCAGCGAGATTTTTAATGAGGCAACAGTAGATCGTGCTAACTTAGAATCAAAGACCGGTTTTTGAACTGGATTCGATGGTCACATCAACAGTATCCCAGCCCTCTCGATAATCGACCTCGAATATTGGGGGCCATCACCCTCGGGTAATGATTTTTATCAAGGAAAGAAACTTTGTGCTTGAGCAATCGGGGCTCGGTGGATAGGATTTATTACAAGGGCCAAACGGTCAAATGAACTGTGCCCGCTAGACCACCTAAGCCATAACAGGAAACTTATACACACTTACAATCTTGTATATTATGCACAGGAATGAAAGAAAGTTTCTACCTTACAGATACAGATTTTTCCCTTAAGAGTATTACTTTTTGTTCCTTAAGGATATCGAGCCTGAGCGCCGCGTTTATCCAGACCTAATAGATCATCCCCACTCGGGGACTGTCGTCCAAGACAAAATCGAACGGCTCGTGTTACCGAAGCCCGAAGGCACAAAAGCCTATTTGGCAATGCCTAAACTTAAAAGCTTACGACCACCGCACTCGGGGACTGCCGTCCGAGGCAAGCTCGGACGGGTCAGGCTATCGAAGTCAACAGGTACAAAGCTTATTAGGCAGTGCCTGAACTTAATAGGCTATAGCCAACCTAGAAACAGCTCAAAGTTGGAATTTTACAGATGCCAGCTGTTCCTGGGCGGTCTCCTTCTTCGAAGCCAGCCGGTCTATTTTTTCCTTTCAGACATCGGCCATGGCTTTGACCTCGACCTCGACCTCGTCCATATCAGCCCAGAGTTGGTCGATCTGATCAATCTTCTGTTGGACCTGCGAGGTTTGGTCATTAGTCGCCATGGATAAATCATCATCGCTAACTTCAAAAATCTTTACCTGTTCCACCAAGTCGGCATGCTCCTTCTGAGTCGCATCCAACTCGGCCCGGAGACTCTTGACAGCTTCTTCGTGTTGCTCGCTGAGAAGTTTATACGTTCCTTCTTCTCGGCGAGCTCCCTGACCTCAGCCTCAAGCTGGTTAGCCTCAGCCCGACACCTAAGAATTCTTTCATGATGAAGTACCGAGGCCTGCCAAAAGGTAAAAGAGAAAAGACATGAGAAACATCAAAAACTAAGTCAGGAGACGAAATAGCGTAATGATACCTTAACCGGTTCAGCGGCTGCTGCGCTTCGTTGAACAAGCACGAAACATCCACCTCATTCATTTTTGCCTGGTCTTCTTCGGTTACTAGGCACCGGAGGTAGCTCTCTACTCCAACGGGGGCGGAAAGGACCTGGGCATCCTCCGGGACGGTGATGATTGTTGACCGCTTTCGGCCAGGATCTGTACTCAAGGCAGGAAACTGGTTGATCAACTTTGGGCTTGAATTCAGCCCGTCAGTTTCTAAAGACGGTTGCTTCCTCGGCACCTCCGTGTCGCCCAACCCGGTGAATCTTTCAAAGCGGCCAAGTCTACACCCTCGGATAAAGAACGAAGGGGATCGTCCGCACCATGAGCCCCTTTGTTGGATCGCTCCTTCATCGTTTGAGCCTCTTCGAGCATGGACTCGGTATAAGAAGGCGACTCTAAATATCTTTTACACTAGGTGCCTCCTTCAGGGAATGGCCGGCATCCCAGGAAGTCTCGGCCCCGGTCTCCTCATCGACCTCTTTAATCTGAGGGAGATCAGCCTCAGGAATCTCCCGTTCAACAGCCACCCGCTTTTCGGGGGATATCGATTTACGGGTCACAAGAATATCATCCTCCTCGGGCTCATCCCTGAGCCGAATAGGCGAGTCCGAGTTGGGTGCTCGAGCGCCAGAACTCTCCTTTGGCTTGTGGGCTAACCTCCTTCGTGGCTTCTTCTTCTCTAAGCTCGGGGAACCTAGAGCCTTTCTTTTCTTCTGCTGCGGCACCGAGCTGCCCCGAAGCGAAGGGATCAATGGACAAATCCTCGTCCCCTACTGGAGGCCTAAGCTTAGTGGTCTTAGGCAAGCCTGCAAAAAGAAAAGAAAGGAAATGAGAACATGATGCTAAAAGGGGAGCCTAATATTATTTATCCGGGAAAGAGATCTTACCGTGAGAACGAGCCTCCCAATGACCCTTCGAGAGCTCGCGCCATGAGCGCCGCAAACAAATACCCTCGATCCACGCTTTGAGCCGAGGAATAGCGTTTGGGACTCGAGCAAAAGCTGCACCACTGCATATTATGCTTACATGATACATTCCACTTCTCGGGGAATGGCCTAAATTCGGCAGGGATCAAGTCTGAGGTCCTCACCCGGACGAAGCGTCCCTGCCAGCCCCGGTCTCGGTCCTTATCGATGCTTGAGAATGAGGCTTTGCTAGCCCAGCGTACGAACTTTACTAGTCCCCCTCGGAAGATTTGCGGACTGTACAGGCGGAGTAGATGATCGATGGTGAACCGACATGAGCCGATTTTGTTCACGAAGTATCGAAGGAGGATTATGATCCTCCATAGCGACGGGTGGATCTGACCGAAGCATACTTTGTACCTCCTACAGAAGTCCAGAATGTCCGGATCCTCTGGGCCAGTGTGAAGGGATAAGTGTAAACACTCAGATACCCTCCACATGGTTAGTAATGGCTTCCTCCAGCACGAGGATTACTATGTCCTTATCCGCCCAGCCACAGTCCTTTCGAACAGCAGGAAGGACTTCTTCGGTGATGGAGCAAATATACCTAGATACTGCCTCACATCGGCCTTGCACCGATGAGGGTTTTTCAACCTTAAAGTCATCAGCAACCGAACATCCCCCCGGGACAAACATTTTCAAGGAGGCTCGACAGCCGGTTCATACGTAGCCGCGCCCGGAGCGGATTTCTCGAGGAAGACCACATCAGGAGTGGTCTCCTCTACTTCGGTGGTCGGCTGGGAGGAAGAAGAAGCAACTTTTTGGGGAACACTATTGGAAGTTTTAGCCATTGTTATCTGAAAAGAGTCTGGAAAATATGAAGAAAGGTTGGGAGATGAAAGGTAAAAGCTTTGCTGAGGAAATCAAGTGCGCTGGTTTGAGTAGAAAATATGTAAAGCTTGCAATTTACTAAGAAATCTTGAAGAACGAAGGTAAAAAAGTTAGAGTATGAAGAAGGGCATTAATATCCTGAAGATTCGAAAGTAGAAGCTTGGTCAAAAGGTAAAAAATGAATGAAGGAAGGGAGTATTTATAGAGGCTTCGTGCCGTTTTGCGTCCAGGGATGGCCTGCCGATGGCTGACACACGTTTATAGTCATTATCACGTGACGTCCCAATTCTTTGTCGTTTCTGTCACGGCGTGTTAAAGAAGGGATCGAAGTGCACATGTCGTTTCTCATTGTTTTCCATAAACTTACTCTCCAAGAAACGAGGGGACTATCTGTATACGGGCGAAACCGAACCCATGGGACGCCTCGGTTTCCCATTAAGTAAACGGAGCGAGAGACGTGACGGTAAGGAACCGAAGTCGAGACAAAGAGCCCCTCGAGCCGGGGTCTGGGCAAAACGCCTGCCCTCGGGAGTATCGGGACCATGACCCCCAGGTTCGAATCCCAAAGGCCTCGGAGAACATTACCAGATAATCGAGCACGACCAACAAAGGATCGTGATATCTGTGACCAGCCGGATGTCACGACATGAAACTCGACACGTATCGACAGAGAACCGACGATTAGTTAAACAGAAGATTTTTACCTTTTATGGAATTGTACTTAGGGTAAAACTCCCTACTATATAAAAAGGGTCTGATTATTCATTAGGTACATTGTAACACGCATATCAAGGCAATATATTCTTATTTTCTCTGCTATTCAAAGTTATTACTTTTGCTCATCAAATCATCAGTAACGTAAGCCCGGTATCGAAGGCAAACATTTCATTAAGCTGTTACTAAGTTCGGGATCATTCCTCTCGATTGATTTGACAATTTATCACGTCCTTTATCTGTTTAATCTAACGAATTTATCGTTTGTATTGAATTAACTCACATATCGTTAAAATCACTTACAAGTTCAATTGTTATCCTATTTTTAGGGTAAACAAAATCACAGAGGGTAAAATTTCCTATCAAGACTATCAGATTTCACGTTTGCCACTTCGCCTTTTGCAACCCACATTCCTTACTCTTTGCCACTAGAATCTGTGATGTCTTTTGGTTGCAAAATTGTGTATGTCTTTCACGAAACCAAAGATGTTTTTGTTCAAACTGGAATTAGTTGACAAAAATAAGACCCAAAGAACTACCATCTTTTTCAATCACTAGGCAGAGACTTGCTGGGACTAGTTTGATAAAAATGTTGTATGTTGATACAATAACTAAGGGGATAAATCACTAGTTAAACTCAGCAGCATCAAAATGACATTTTTATTTACTCAAGAATCATATTGATAAGCCCTGTTTCAGTTTCACTTTCATATTTAACAATAGAGACAAAATCACACTGTCCGTTGCCAATTTCGGGTGACGGTTGAAGATGAAAAAATTGGTGATAAAGTTGATTTTTTGTGAGATCTGATAAACAAGTTTGCTGCAATGAAAGGTAAAAGAAATGGGTTTATTAATGGTGGTAAAATGGAGGGGGAATGGACTGTGTTCAAGGTGTTTGTCGATGAAGGTGGAAGAATGGGCTGGGGTGAGATAGCGGCAGGGCAGACGAATAGTATAACAAAAGGTATATTTAATTATTTCTCAGCAGAGAGATAATTTTGATACTTTTCCGTCGAAATTATTGGTTGCATACTTGCATGTGACCCGCTTTGCAATTGCAAGTGCTTAGGTCAAATTTTGAGGCTGAAAGATCTCAAACGTGGCCCTTAACAACAGGCGACAGCTGTCCAGTCACTGAGAAAGTAGGCCACCACGTCTTTAAATGCATAGAATCAGTCGGCTTTAGTTGAAAGGAGACTTAAGCAATGGTGTGGGCCAGGCCCAATTCGATTAGCCTTGACCATAGCAGGCCCAGTCTAGTGGGTCCATCTGCCACCGACTTGGTAAGTCATCTCTCCATGTTCAGTGTTCACACACTAGAAATGTTTTCCCTTTTCCCCCCTCCTTTTCTGCTAGTATCAACTTTATTTGAAATATAGCAACATAATTCACAGTGTACTATCCTAGTAATTCATTTCGTAACATTTTAACTTGAATAGTTATCTTAAGAAATAAAAATAAGCTTAATATACACGATCTTTGGTTGGTAATACTTGCAATAGTGTTTTAATGAAGACCAATAACAAAATAAGTAGTACTCCCTCCGTCTTAATTTATGCGAAGGTGTTCGGATCAGAAAGGCAAACAAATTATTCTTTGACCATAATTTTTTTTCATATACCTTTTAAATAGTTTAAATTATTAATTATTATAACTTATTGTACTTTTTACATATATAATTTTTAAATATGCAAATTTTATTTTGAAAAATTAAAATCTTTTTATATCCTAATGCATGATCAAACTTAAGAAGTTTAAGAAGTTTGAATCTCAAAAAGAAAAAAACAACAAGTCCAAAAGTGAAAGTAGCGAAAATGCGAATATGGAGGTGGATGAATGTGTGGGCATTCTAGGACAAGATCATGAATAAAGATATTCGGGACAAGGTGGGGGATAGCCTCCATGGAGGATAAGCTGCGGGAAGTGAGCTGAGATGATACGGGCATGTGAGGAGAAGATGCCCGAATGCCCCAGTAAGGAGGTGTGAAAGACTGCACATGGTGGGTCTAAGGAGGGGTAGAGAAGGCCCTAAGAAGTATTGGGGAGAGATGATTAGGCATGATATGACGCATTTTTAGCTTACCGAGGGCATGACCCTAAATAAGAGGTTGTGGACCTCGAAGATTAGGGTAGAAGGTTAGTAAGTAGTAAAACATATTTCCCTTATATAAAGGTAGCTTTATATACCCTAGTTGTCGCTTATTCTCGGATTCATATTATTACCTAATATTGCTTTTATTTCGGTTTGTTAATATCCAGCTATTACTTATGTTTTCTTTCCATGACTTGTCCATCTTTTATATTGCATTTCTTTACTTCTAATACCGTGCTTATGTAAGCTGAAGGTTTATCCGGAACAACTTCTCTACTTGCACAAGATAGGGGTAAGGTTTATGTACGCATTGTGTGCCTTCCTTAGATCTCACTTGTGGGAATGTACTGGATATATTATTGAATCTCAAAAAAAAAAAATCACATAAATTGGGACAAAAGGAGTATGAAGTATTGAAAAATATGATAGCGAGTCATACAAATTTCTTCCGATATTTAAATTAGAGTTAATACTCTAAACACTTTTATGATATTTCTTAGTTATGAATACGTGTAAGCGTTTAAATTTTATCGAATTTAAATTCATACAATAATTTGGACTATATTAAAATCAATATAATAGTCTCAATAAATATTGTGGCTAATACAATCGGATTAATTATTTAAGTCCAAATATATTGGGCTAGTCCGTTTAACTGGACTACAAAAGATGAGCCCATTTTACTAGCCCAAGGTCCAAATGGCTATTAGGCCATCTTAAAGCCCAGAGTCATGCCGCGTGTCAAGTGATGTGGCAATCCAAGTCAAAAGAACGAGCCAATGAAATCATGTGACGTGTCAAGTGACGTGGCAATCCAAGCCAAATAAATGAGCCAATTAAATCATGCCAAGTGTTTAGATAGTATTGGTCAGTTCAAATGGACCAATCAAGCGCAGAGCCACACCATTCCCTACAGCTACAAATAGAGGTCTTCATAAAGCTAGAAGACTCCAGAGGTGATAACAAGAAGCAAGCAGAGAGATCGTGAATCAAACACTGCAGATTTCTCTACAAGGTACAAGTTCCAGCACTCAAGCTACAAATTCAAACACTCAAGCTACAAGTTCAAGTTCAAGTTCAAGTTCAAGTTCAAGATCAAGAACGAAGGCAAATCAAATACCAAGGCGTTCGAGATCAAATTACTTGTACGTAGTCAAATTCAAATCCAAGTTCAAGAAGGAGATTCAAGACCAAGTTTTACAAACCCTTGAATCAAAATCAAAATCAAGTTCATCAAGATAGTTTATATTCTTGAAGAATCATAGGACTACCGTAGAGATTGTAACACTCAATATTTGTTGAAATCAAATACTATATTTGTTACGCAATTTTCTTGTCTTAATTATTTATTTTTCTCTACGCGAAAATTTGTTGTCACAATACGTCTTAATCAAACATTACAATAATGGAAATCCGGACAAAATAATTGATTAGGATTTTATTACTATAAGGTTTAAGTACTTAATTTAGAAACATATCAGATGTTTCTACCTAAGTAAATTAGAATGAATTGACGTAACAAAAAAAAAGTGAAATTGAAAAAATAGAAGTTCTTGTATCTTAATAAGTTACTGCTCTATAAAATCTTAAAGAGGAAAAAAAAAAGGTTACTTGTGCGAAATGCAAATAATATTATAATTAGCCTTTTAAGTGAAGTACAAAATTCCAATAATTAGATTTCTCCGTAATCCTCCTGGAAACATCCAATTAACATTTAGTGCTAACCACATGTTCACCTTGTTATTTGGAGGCTAGGTTGCTTCAATTTTTTTATTTTTAAAAAAAAATCACATTGATTGCAAATTGAAGTTGGTTTCTAGGTTTGGCAAAATGTAAGTAGTGAAAGAAGGGAGATCAATGATCTTCTAGACAAATTTATAATTATAAGTTAGTAATATAGTAAGTTCGAACTTAATGTCTGAGTTCTAAGTGTTAACTATTAAATCTGATTTTCAGAAGTCAGTAAAGTAAAATAACAATAAATTAAAAATAAATCGGTAAATATTATTTTTTTATTTTAAAAAAAATTCAGATTGATTGCAAATTGCAGTTGGTTTCGAGGTTTGGCAAAATGTAAGTAGTGAAAGAAGGGAGATCAACGATCTTCTGGACAAATTCATAATTATAAGTTAGTGATATAGTAAGTTCAAACTTAAAGTATGAGTTTTAAGTGTCAACTCTTAAATCCGGTTTTCAGAAGTCTTAAGTAAAGTAAAATAACAACAAATTGTTAGTCAAATATTGAAACATGAAAAAATAATTTCAAGCTCATAATTTGCTTGTATGACCTTACATAATTTAATCCTCTAATTATTGTCCAAGATTTTATTGATTAATTCTTTTCAGGATATAACGGAAAATTATTATGTGATAACGGTAATTTATATCACAGAACTTCGTCGAACTCAGATGGGAAAATAGATCACACACTGCACGTTTATGTTTTGCTTTTGAAAACTATGCAGAAATGCAAAAGAAAAAGGGAAAAGTTTGCAGAGTTTTGGTGGTAAAAAATGAGATCAAGCCTCTGAATTTATATCCATTAGGTTGGTGCGTAGGTGCCTGTTCAGAAATAAGAGAGTGTCTTTTGACGAAAATTCATGTCTATTCGGTCAAGATTTTAAATCTGACCATTTGAAAATTACCATCGGAAAAAAAAAAGCTCGAAAATTTGAAGTCAAAGTCGAAGCGAGCCAAACGAGCGAGCGAGCGAGGACGATGCGAGACTTGCTTTCTTGTCAACTCTTTAAGAGCTAGAAGAAGTAATTCTATATATAAGTACAACAATCTTTCTATTTCTATTCAACTAGAGACAAAATTCCTTTGTAAAAAGGAACCAATTTAAAATTCATTTTCTTTCATTTTTTTCCCTCCATTTTCCATTCTCACTACAACTAAAATCCAACCATTAACAATGCGGATTAACATTGAATAAATCTACATTCTAAAATCAGTAGACAGTAGGTAACTAAGGAACTAATGAAGGGTATGGTTAGCATAAAACAATAAAACTAATATATGCCAAAGATCTTTAGGAGTGAAAAAAGCCACGGTTCAGTGGCCATAATGATGGACCCCGTGCCAAAGAGGAATTATGGGTCGTTTGGTTGGAAAACAAGTTATCCTATGATTAATTATTTCGGAATTAGTTATTATGAGATTAGTTATTCTATCCTCCTATAGGAATAAAAAACACTATAATTCCGGGATAACTAATTCCGTAATTAGTTATACCATGATTTTATCTCAATCAAATGTGGGATAAACTCATCTCAAATTTAATTCCGAAATTAATTATCTCTTATCCCTCATACCAAACGAGCCCTTAGAAGCCAATTTCTCCGGTCATGCAATGCAGGGGGAGGGGGAAGGGATTTATAGTCTATTTTGGCCAAGCTTCTTCAATGCCAAAGTATTTTTTCTTGATTTATTTTAAGTTAAGGTATTTGGTCCAGCTTTTGGAAGAAGGAAAAATATTTTTGAGTAGAAATAAAAGCTATTTGTAAGAAACTGAAAAATGTATTCTTTCCCCGTACTTTTTTGAGAACCACTTCTGAGACTTGATCAAACACTAATTGTTACTCACAAGTGCTCCTCAAATTAATTAGCCGAAATAACCTAGTAGTTCTCATCAAAAATACTTTTTGAAAAGCACTTTTTAAAATAAGTCGATTTAAAAAATTTGGCCAAATAAGCTACTATTAATTACTCTTGACCCTAAAAATTGACATATCTAAAAAGAATTTTTGTTTTAATGTATATAATCAGATTACTCTTGACCCTAAAAATTGACATATCTAAAAAGAATTTTTGTTTTAATGTATATAATCAGATTAGTTATTAGATAATTACATATAATTTCTTGTAATAAGTATTGCTGCTACCTAGTTTTAAGGGGTATAAACTACACTTCTTTGTCAGAAAATTATATTATTTAGATAGGTAAATAAATATATATATTTATTTGACTTTTTCGTGTATATAACTTTTTAAATTTTAACATCTTTTAATGAAAACCTTGACTCCGTTCTTACTAATAATGCAAAAAATATTTTAAACTGACAATGTATATAACTTAAGTCCATTCAAGAATACAAAAATTAAAAGAGTCAAATTTATGTGAATTTAAATACTTAGTCATCAAAATTGTACAACAAACTCTTGGAACAACATAATAAATACTAAAAATCACAATATTTATAACTAAATTTTTAATAATTAATTAAATATCAGTAAAACAAAAGATGCGAAATAGGACAAGGAATACAAACTAAGCCGTAGAACATGAGGAGGGTCAGAGACCTTACACCAGAAATCATGGTATATAATGAAGGAAACTTTATCTTTTTGGGCCACTAATATGGACCTGTATCTTGGCGTGTTCCCACATGACCAAATGAATTGAATTATGCACTTGCTTAGTACCTAACTGGCTTTAACTCTACGCATAAATATATCATTTATAATTAGATTCTGGCCTCCAAAAAAGTATCACGATATAAGGAATATATTTATTTTAAATAAAGAGAAAGAGAAAAAGAAGAAGAAAAGAGAAATAAAAGAAAAGGGAGGGGTGAGTGATATACATAAATTAAGACAAAATAGGAGAAAAGGGAGGGGTGAGTGATATACATATATTAAGACAAAATAGGAGAAAAGGGAGGGCTGAGTGATACATATTCCATCCTATATAATATTTGAAACTTATTTATCAAAAGTTATCCAAATTTTATATATTACCCTCCCTAAATAAGCTTTTCTTACAATTTATATACAATCCATTAGTGTTTTAAATTAGAGAATTTTTTACTTGGAAAAGGACGTAACTAAAGAGAACAAAGTACAAATTGTCCTTCCATCTAAATAAGACACCTTCCAATTGTGTGTTACCTATTTTAAGTCATAATTAGCGCATCTCTTCTCTCTTTTTGCCATAATTACCTATTTTAAGAAAATAATAATGTATGGTACAACAACATACAAATTAAAAATAAATTTCATTCAAATTTAATACAAAATTTGATATATCTACAATCACATACATACTAAAACACAAATTTCATACAACTAATTATATAGTATACAACTTATTTACAACTTATCTACAGCTTTCATACATCATTCTTACTCAGTTAAATACAACTACAATATCATACAACTTAAATACAATTTTCATACAGATTTTATACAATATGTCTTTTGTATATATTTTGTATATGATTTGTATAAATTTTGTATATGATGTGTTCTTCTGCCCCTTCTTCGAATTTCAATCAGAAAATCTAGCCAAAATAAATTTAATCTTTACCAAATACCCTCAAAATCGAGATATAAACTCCATAGAATATTCTCAATCATTTGCGATAACATCCTCCGAACAAAAAATATTTTTTGAAAATCCGAATTCGAATTTAAAGTTTCGAAACTTTTTAATGGCTGTCAATGGTGGAGAGTCAAACACCTTCAAAATTTATTGATTGACAATTTCAATTCGAACAGTGAAATAATTAATAGACATATTTGCTAGCTCGCCATCGGAACACTAACAAGAAAAGGGAAAGCCCAGAAAAGCTCCAAACTCCAGCCATGACAATATTCAAATCGATAAAAAATTAATCATTTTCTTTGCCATTGTTAGAGAAAATTATGAGATTTAGAAGAAAAACCTTATAGAATCGGTATAGAAAGAGGGTTGATTTCAAAAAGAGAAAGATGAAAATCCTTTAGAATGATTGGGATTTGTTAGGGTAAGTACGAAATTGTGAGGATTTTCGAGATTTACTAAATTAAAAGGCTACAATCAAGAGATATTCATTTAAAACTAATTTGTATATACTTGGTAAATTGTATATGGCCATATAATTAATTTAAAACTTAATTAAAAAGAATAAATAAGTTTTATATGTAGTATAGATAGTTAAATCCCTTTTAAGTTTTTACCTTAACTTAAAGACTTTTCTTTGTTTAAACTAACTTGTCCAATACTAAATATGGCGTTTGGTTAAGAAACAACGACAGGAAAACTTTGTGTTTGATTGAAAAATAGTAGTGAAAAATTTATGTCAAAACTCTTTCTCGAACTCTTGAAATAAGAAGTCACAGTGAACTTAGCTTTTCTTTTTTCTTTTTCATGGTGAGTTTTGGACCTCGATGATTCAATAAAATGAGATTGTCTGCTGGTGAGTTCCAATATCATAACAGCTAGACGAAGCAATATTTTGAAAGCCTTTTCTTTTCTTTCTTTCTTTTTTTTCTCCAAAAAAGAAATAAAAGCTTTCAGGTTTGCATCTTAATTACTTCACAACACTTCGAAGGATTAAGTTGTAACAATCCGATCGGTCATTTTGCTTTCTAGATCTCTGTTCTCCTAATTAACACTTTCCGTATGTGCTTTTACTGTTTTATGACTTGCAGAGATGGTTAGTTCGGGTTTGAAAGGGTTTAGGTTGAAATCGGAACACTTAGTTCCTTAATATTAGCTTAAAATGGTTAAGTTTGACTTGAGTTAAAGTTTGAGTAAACAACCCCGGAATCAGGATTTGACGGTCCCAATAGGTTCGTATGATGATTTTGGACTTGGGCGTATGTTCAGATCGGGTTTCGGATGACCCGTGAGCGTTTCGACGCTTAATATTGAAAGTTGGCGCATTGAAGGTTTTTCAAGTTCTTTAAGGTTGGTTTGGAGTAGATTTTGGTGTTATCGACGTCCGTTTGGGATTCCGAGCCTGTGAATAGTTCCGTATGGTGATTTATGACTTCTATTTAAAATTTGGGGTCATTCCGAGTTGATTTGGTAGGAATTGGACACGCGGAAGTATTTATAGAAGTTCTTGAGTTTCATGATTTAATTCATGGATTTTGGAGTCTGATTCGTGATTTTAGATGTTATTTCGATGTTTTGATCGAGCGAGCGAGTTTGTACGGTATTTTTAGACTTGTGTGGATGTTTGGTGAGGAGCCCCTGGGGTTCGAGTGAGTTTCGAGCGCGGTTCCGAGTGTTTTGAAGAACTTCAGTTCTGCTGATTTTTGACAGGTTCTTCAGGTCTCGCAAATACGAGATCTTGTTCGCATTGGTGAACCTCGCATTTGCGAGAAGGCTGCGCATTTGCGAGGTTGGGGTGGAACTGATGGATTCGCATTTGCGAAGGATTTTATCGCATTTGCGAAGTCACTTGGGCATAGTATTTCTCGCATTTGCGAGTTTTCTTCCGCTTTTGTGAGATGACATGCTTCGTATTTACGAGCCTTGTGTCGCATTTGCGACTGAGACAGAGTTGGTTAGGCCTAGCATTTGCGACGCCTTTGTCACATTTGCGAACCAGATATCGCAAATGCGGCATTTGCGACTAGTCCATGGGCTTTTTCTTATGTGACTTAGCTTCATTTTCCTTATTTTTCACTTGGTCTTAGGCGATTTTGAGAGCATTTTGTAGGAGAATTTTATCAACATCAAGAGGTAAGTGATCCCTATCAATTCTTTAGCCAAATACGCGAATCATGGGTAGGTTTAACATGGAAAACTTGTGAAATTAAAGGGGATTTGTGAAAAAATATAGGATTTTGGTAAAAATGAGATTTGACCACGATATTTGTTATGAAACTAAGTAAAAATTATATATTTGAGTTCGTGAGGCTATGAGTAATATTTCTCTTCAAAAGTTTTCGGAATCCGGGCACCTGGGCCCGAGGATGAATTTTAAAAATCTTCCATTTTGGGTTTGGTAATTACTCTAATAGCTAAATTATGAACTTGTGAGTGTATATTGATTAATTTATATAATATTTGGCTAGCTTCGAATTGTTCGGCACCAAGTTGAGGCTTTAGAGTGAATTCGTGGTTTGGAAAGTGAGTTTTGAGACGAGGTAAGTCTCTTGCCTAATCTTGTAAGAGAGAATTTATCCCATAGATGTTTTAAAGTACTATCTGCTTCTATTATGGGGGCTATGTACGCACGAGGTGACGACAGTCCGTGCGTAGCTACTAATCATGCTTAACTCCGGGTAGTTTTAGGATCCAAATTGTCACGACCCAATTTCTCCTATAGACCGTGATGGCGCCCAACGTCGTCGTTAGGCAAGCCAATGGTGAACTAGCCATGTATTTATTCTTTTTAACAATTTCGAAATAGTTAATTTTTTTATTTATTTAGTAAGTAAGAGGTGAAAAATTTAATAAAATAAAGCATAAATAAATATGAGAGCAAGTGTGGTGTAATAAGTACTCAAAAACCATCAAATGTCTACAAGCATATTTCCAAGACTTGGTGTCACAAGTGTATGAGCTACTAGTACAATATACAAAATACTACACTACTGTCTGAAATAGAGTAGACAGAAAGTAAATACAAAAGAGAGACTCCGGCTACCGCAGAACGGACTCCGATGCAGCTCACCAATAAGTGTCGGGGTATCCGGGGTGCGCGTCGGAATGACTGCCAGATGCACCTGTCTTAGATCCTGCACGATTAGTGCAGAAGTGTAACGTGAGTGCATAAACAACATCTACCCAGTAAGTATCCAGTCTAACCTCAAAGAAGTAGTGACGAGGGGTCGACATTGACACTTACTATGGGCCAATAATAAAATGCAGAAACTCTAAACAATTATGGAGTATGAAAATAACAAAATAACAAGCAGTGAATAAATGATTCTTTAACTGATAATAAATTCCAAAATCTTCATCTAACACATACTAGTTCCAAATCATTACCGGTTATTAAATAAATTATACCTCTCAAGCCATAACATAATATCAAGTGTAATCAGGTTTCGAGAATTATCACACATAATTTATGCCGAGGTTGTACGACCCTATCCAGAATACTGTGTGCACTGCCGAGGGTCGATCGACACGAACCATAGATGCACCTATTATACTACCAAGGCGAACGGCCCGCTCCCATAAGAATAGAGAAGTTTACCTCTCTCGCGGAAGTACTATTACGCGGCGCCTTCTTGAGGTTCTTTAGAAGGGCGACGTAAGGCTAAGCAATCGATGTCAATGCGATTGCTGTCCGCCAAATGAGGTCCCCTCTGTACGCTAGACTAGATTGTCAGTGCGGTACGGAAAAACCAATGTCGTGAGCGTCTGAGAGAATTGAAAAGAGAAATTGATGAATGAAAGCTGATTGCATTGATGAAATGAAATCTATTACAAAAGCTACGCAGTGTCGAGGGGGAGAGACACCAGTACAGAGAAATGTTTGCTTGCTTGAATGTTTGAATGCTTGATCCCCCCTTAATAATGCTTAAAAAAAATAAACCTAAGTTACAAGATTTGACCTATGAAAGCTGTAGATGCATACTGAATGTAAAATGAAGTAAACCTACTCTATATTTACAGTGAAAGGACTTAGACTTCTACAAGGTAGAAACAAGTTCTATGGCAGCAACTTTGTCTTGAGCATCAGGGTCTGCGCGCGCGTTGCTGTCGGCGCGCGCGGAACTATTTGTGTCTGCCTGCGGCTGGGCACTTGGATCATGATGGGTGCGCACGACATTGTCTGTGAGCGCGACATTGTTTGTGCGCGCGGCGCTGTTGGCACTCTCAAGCCGCTGGGCGCCGGCAAGGAGTTTCGGTGGGGCGTCAGAGGCACATGTGCGCTTGTCACGAGATCACGGGGCCGACCGTGGTGCTAGGATTTGAGAGGCTTTCCAGGACGCCATGGGGCGCGTCCAAGGGGTCATGGGGCGAGGCTGGAAAGCAGCCCATGACATTCTCCCCCACCTGAGTTGGCGACGTCCTCGGAGCCTTACCTGCATGATGATGATGATTGGTCAGGCTTCCGTTGGCTGGGATGTCTGTTCCCCTCTGTCTTGTGGGGTGACGATGATGATCTGAATGATGCATGTATTTTCGAAATGATTTGAGGCGGCTGACATGGAACACTGGATGGATTTTCCACCAGGATGGAATGTTGACCTGGTATATGGCTTTCCCAATGCGTCTTTCAATGGACATGGGTCCGATGTATTGCTGCAATAAGCAAGGGTCATGGGTCTTCTCTGCAAATAAGTACCGCTTTGGACTCTTTCCATCACTTTGTCTCCTGCTTGATGTTGGACAACGCAAAGGTTTTGTTCTGCATGCTTCGTTGCCCTGTCTTGGGCTTTGACAAGATAGCTCCGCACTATCTGCATCGTTTGCTCCCATGCCTTCGAGAAACTGGCAGCTTGAGGCGATGTTGGCATGTTTGGTTCATTCACCATTTGTGGGAGTAGCGGTTGCCGTCTGGTAACAATTTCAAAAGCGCTTTTATTTGTAATGGCACACTTTTGTGAATTGAAATACAGTTGAGCAGCATCCAAAAGCTTCACCCAATGTTTTTGCGACCGGATTGTAAAGTGGCGGAGATATTCCTCCAGCATGGCATTGAACCGTTCTGTTGGGCCATCTGCTTGATGATGAATGTTTGAGTTGTGGCTCCATGTGGATCCGAGGCACCCAAAGAGATGGGTCCAAAATTTGCTAGTGAAGCGTGAGTCGCAATCACTAATGATGTGTTTGGGCATACCTCAATATTTGACGATATGAGCAAAGAAGAGTCGAGCTGTATCCTCTGCCGATATATTTTGTGGGGCTGCTCTGAATGTGGCATACTTGGAAAACTGGTCTACCACAACTAGGATGGTTGCAAGATCTCCGACCTTGGGTAATCCTGTGATGAAATTGAGGGAAATGCTTTCCCATGGTCTCTGTGGAGCAGGTAGAGGCTTCAACAGTCCCGCTTGTGCTGGATGACCCGACTTGTCCTTATGGCATGGCTGGCAAGTCTTCACGCAATGTGGGGCGCCATCAGTTGCTTGACGCCAATGATGTGATTTCTGATTTTTGATGATGGGGGTAGCCGGAACCTTGGGTCCATGTCTTTTGAATCCCTTCATCGATTGTATGGCCCAGAGGTTTTCAGCGGCCATCTTTATGGGTTTGCATGGAATGATGCAGGGTTTGGCCCCGTTGTCTCCCATCATCAGGAGCATGTCGGCATATGGTACCGGTATGGTGTTGGTTTGCCTCAGAAATTCCAATCCCACTATCAGCTCGAAGTCATGGATGATAGCTATGCGTAGGTCGAATCTTCCCTTGTATGGACCAAGCTTCATTGGTACTTCTTTGGCTATTCTACTCACTAGCTGGGGTGGTGAGTTGATAGCCTTGACACGACCCCTGCACTTTTGCACTGCTAGAACGAGGCGCTCTACCTGAGTTGAGGCCAAGTAGTTGTGGGTAGCACCCCTGTCTATCATAGCTCGAATGGGCCTGCCGTTCACTTTCATTTCAACGAACATGAGGGTCCTCTCTTTTGTGGCGAGAGGCCTCTCATCCGCCTTCCCTTTCCCTTTCTTGGTGATCGGGCAGGCGTTCTTCTTAGGGTTACCAGTGCTGGTTCCCGCTAAGGTATCTGGGATGGAACTAACAAGTGTGTTGAAGGCACCTACTTGCTCTGCGTCGTCTGAGTCATTGTCTTACTCATCTTCGACAGTCTGATGAGCGTTGATCTGAGCACGTGGGCATTCATTGTTCCAATGTTGCCCGCCGCAATGACGGCATTTTGAAGGGGGCTTTCTCCCTTGATTGTTGTTGACTGATGCAGCGCTGTTGCTGCTTGATGAAGGAGTCTTAGGTTTGGATGCACTTCGATCTCCCCCATTTTTGCTAGGGCCACCATTGCTTGGTTGGCTTCCGTTGTATCCCCCTCGGATAGGTAGCTGGGACCTATCCTTCAGGGTTTCCAAATGGTAATCCCCAAGGCATTCTGCAGCTTGGATCGCCCTGGGTAGGGTATCTACCCTATGTCGTTGCAGCTTTGGACGGCATGAGGTTTCAAACCTTCTATGAATGCGAAGAGTTTGTCTTTGTCCCCCATGTCTCGTATGTTTAGCATGAGCGCGGAGAATTTCTGCACGTAATCCCGCACTGATCTGGTTTGGCGGAGTTCCCGCAGTTTTCTCCATGCATTGTATTCCACATTTTCGGGGAAGAACTGCAGGCGTATGGCTGCCTTCAGTTTCGCCTAGGTCTGGAGATTGTCTTCACCGGCCCTGATGGCTTCATATTTCACTCGCCACCAGAGTTTAGCATCGTCCTGAAGATATATGGCAGCAGTTGCTACTTTTTTTGCTTCTTCCAATGGTCCGACTGCATCAAAGTATTGTTCGATGTCGAATATGAAATTTTCCACCTCTTTAGCTTCCCGAGCTCCGTTGTATGGCTTTGGCTCCGGAATTTTCAGCTTTTGGGGCATAGGAGCAATTTTCATGGCACCCCCAATATGGTTGTCGCCTCCGTTGAGCAGGTTTTGAAGGGCAGCATTGACAACGTTGAGCTGGCCTGTCAAGTTGTCTATGGTTTGCTGCATGGCAGTGATCTTGTCTGCCTCTTGTTCACGTTGGGCTAAATCCTCAGCACGCTCCTGTTGGAGGTCCTCGAATTTGCCATGAATGCCAGTTGCCTCGACGGCTGCTATTTGCCGGTCATCCTCAGAGTCCCTACTGATGTTTGCAATGTCATTTCGGCCTGCCACATTCTGTGGTCCAAGTCGTCCAACCTTTGCACTAGGCTGGTTCTTAAATCAGGCACCGTATCTACGATGGGCCGTAGTACATCAACCTTCTGTTCGAGGACAGTGATCCGATCCCCGTAATTCACCATGGTCAGAAATGATGTAATGGCAATGCGTTCCCTCGTCTGATGTCGAGCCTAGGCTCTGATACCAACTATTACGCGGCGCCTTCCTGAGGTTCTTTAGAAGGGCGACGTAAGGCTAAGCAATCGATGTCAGTGCGATTGTTGTCCGCCAAATAAGGTCCCCTCCGTACGCTAGACTAGATTGTCAGTGCCGTACGGAAAAACCAATATCGTGAGCGTCTGAGAGAACTAAAAAGAGCAATTGATGAATGAAAGCTGATTGCATTGATGAAATGAAATCTATTATAAAAGCTACGCGGTGTCGAGGGGGAGAGACACCAGTACAGAGAAATGTTTGCTTCTTGAATGTTTGAATGCTTGATCCCCCCTTAATAATGCTTAAAAAAAATAAACCTAAGTTACAAGAGTTGACCTATGAAAGCTGTAGATGCATACTGAATGTAAAATGAAGTAAACCTACTCTATATTTACAATGAAAGGACTTAGACTTCTACAAGGTAGAAACAAGTCCAATGGCAGCAACTTTGTCTTGAGCATCAGGGTCTGCGCATGCGTTGCTGTCTATTTGTGTCTGCTTGCGGCTGGGCGCTGGCGCTTGGATCATGATGGGTGCGCACGACATTGTCTGTGCACGTGGCATTGTCTGTGTGCGCGGCGCTGTTGGCACTTGCAAGTCGCTGGCCCCGGCAAGGAGTTTCGATGGGGCGACAGAGGCACATGCGCGCTTGTCACTTGGCGCTGCCGAGACCACGGGGCCGACCGTGGCGCTAGGCTTTGGGAGGATTGCCAGGACGCCATGGGGCGCGTCCAAGGGGTCATGAGGCGAGGCTGGAAAGCAGCCCATGACAGTACTTGCGACGCGAGAGGACATGGATTCCTCATAGTTATTAAGTATTCCTCAATTCTTTCCCCAAATAAGAAATCTAACTTGGAAGTTTTCAACTTTAAAATCTCTAGTCTCAGCTCTATTTAAGATAATTAATTTGCACAACAAGCATGACAATACAATTAAAGCATGATGTAAATCTAAGACTACCTGGACATCTCATGGAATATAGCTATGCACGGACTCTCGTCACCTAGTACGCACGTAGCTCCCCACACAAGTAATTCACAACAAAAATACACCTAAGGGGATGAGTTCCCTCTTACAAAGTTAGGCAAGAGACTTACCTCATTCTCATGCTCACTTCCGGTCCACAAATATGCTCTAAATTCTCAACTTGGTGCCCAGCAACCCGTAACTAGCCAAATATTATACAAAATAAATCAATATATACTTAAAAGTTCATAATTTAACTATTGGGGTAATTACCCACCCCTAATTGGAAGATTCCTAAAATTCACCCCTTGACCCACGTGCTCGGACTCCGGATTTCAAAGATAATTGTTAACCATAACCACACGAACTCAAATATATCATTTTCATCCAATTCCATAATCATTTTCGTGGTTAAATCCCATTTTTATCAAAATCTAGGTTTTTCAACTAAATCCATAATTTTCACAATTTTACATATTAAAATCTACCCATAATCTATGTATTTAACTTACATTTGATAGAAACTACTTACCTTCAATGGCTAGGTGAAAACCCCTCTCCAAGAAGCTCCAAAGTCGCCCAAGAGATGAAGGAAATAAGTCAAAAATGGCCTAAGTCCCGATTTAAATGAACCTCACTGTCCAGCGGTTTTTGCACCTGCGGTGCCACTATCTCACTAGCGGCTCCGCTTCTGCTGACAAAACCTCGCAGATGCGGACCAAGCCCAGGTCTGCCTCATTCGCTTCTGCGGACAACGCCTCGCTTATGAGAGCCAGCTTCTGCGGCGTAAGCGTCGCACCTGCGACCTTCCCCCTTCTGCAATCACCTGCCTCGCACGTACACCTTCGTAGGTGCAGTCCCTGCCTCACTTCTGCGATCACTAGGCAGTCCACATCAGGCCGCTTCTGTGGTCAAAAGCTCGCATCTGTGGCCAAATTCTCGTAGGTGCGAATGCACCAGAACTGGTGCACCAGTAGTTCTATTAAGTCCAAACTTGGTCTGCGCATCGTCCGGCACCCGAGACACCAGGGACCCCACCCAAACATACCAACAAGTTCATAAACATAAGACATACCTGCTCTATCTCTCGACACACGGAAAATAACACCAAAACTAAGAATCACACTCTAAACCAAATTGAATCAACTTATGATTTTCAAGTTCTTTCAACTTGCTCCGAACGCGCCGAATCATACTTAAACTACTCAGAATCACACTAAAATTTTCGTGAAGTCTTAAATCACCATACGGAACTATTCCCAGGCTTGAAATCCTAAACAGACCTTGATAACACCAAAACAAATTTCAAACCAAATTTAAAGAACTTGAAAAACTTTCGATGTGCCAACTTTAAATATTAAGCGCCGAAATGCCCCCGGGTCATCCAAAACCCGATCCGAACATACGCCAAAGTCCAGAATCATTATATGAACCTGTTGGAACCGTCAAATTCCGGTTCCGAGGTCATTTACTACAAATGTTGACCGAATTCAAACTTAACCCTTTTAAGCCAATAATAAGGAGTGTTCCGATTTCAATCCAAACCCTTTCAAATCCCGAACTAACCATCCTCGAAAGTCATAAAACAGTAAAAATCACATACGGGGAGTCCTATTTAGGAGAACGGGGATCTAGAAAGCAAAATGACTGGTCGGGTTGTTACATTCTCCACCTCTTAAACAAATGTTCGTCCTCGAAGGGGTCTAGAATCGTACTTGGAGTGCCAAATAAGTGTGGATATCTGCTCCGCATGTTCTCCTCAGTATCAGAAGTCGCCTCCTCGACTGGCTGACCCCTCCAGTGAACTTTTACCGCAGAAGTCTTCTTGGACCTCAACTAGCAAACCTACCTGTCAAAATTGGCAACTGGCTCCTCCTTGTAACCTAGACTCTCATCTAGCTGAACCGTGCTGTTGTCTAACACATGCGACCTGTCGGCATGATACTTTCAGAGCATAGACACGTGGAAGACCGGATGAACTCCCGATAGACTGAGAGGCAAAGCAAGCTCATAAGCAACCTCCCAAACTCGTCTCAACACCTCAAATGGACCTATAAACCTTGGGCTCAACTTGCCCTTCTTCTCGAACCTCATGATTCCCTTCATTGGCGAGATTTTCAAGAGAACCTTCTAGCCCACCATAAATGATAAATCATGCGCCTTCTGATTCACGTAACTTTTCTGTCTGGACTGTGCTATGCAAAGTCGCTCCTGAATCAAATTTACCTTTTCTAAGGCATCCTTCACCAAGTCCGTACCATATAAATTAGCCTCCCCAGGCTCAAACCATCCATGGCCGAACAACATCGTCGACCATACAAAGCCTTAAATGGAGCCATCTCGATACTGGAATAATAACTGTTATTGTAAGAAAACTCGGCCAAAGGCAAGAATCGATCCCACTGCCCTTCGAAGTCAATCACACATGCTTTGAGCGTATCCTCCAAGATCTGAACCGTCTGCTCTAACAGCCCGTCGGTCTGCGGATGAAAGGCTGTGCTGAGCTCTACTTGGGTCCCCAACTCACTCTGTACTGCCCTCCAGAAATGCGAAGTAAATTGAGCGCCCCTATATGATATATTGGAAACAAGCACGTCATGCAACCGAACAATCTCTTGAATGTAAATCTAGGCCAATCTCTCTGAAGAATATGTGGTCACAACCGGAATGAAGTGTGCCGACTTGGTCAACTTTCGACAATGACCCAAACTGTATCAAACTTTCTCAAGGTCCGCGGCAACCCAACTACGAAGTCCATAGTAATGCGCTCCCATTTACACGCAGTTATAACCATCTGCTGGAGTAGGCCACCTGGACTCTGATACTCATACTTAACCTGCTGGCAATTTAGGCACCTTGCCACATACTCAACTATGTTCTTCTTCATCCGCCACCACCAATAATGCTGCCTCAGGTCGCGATACATCTTCGTAGCAACTGGATGAATAGAATACCGAGAACTGTGTGTCTCCTCTAGAATTTTTTCCCTCAATCCATCAACATTAGGGACACATAGACGACCCTGGAGTTGCAGAACACCATCATCATCGATAGTAACCTCCTTGGCACCACCCTGTAGTACTATCTCTCTGAGAACCAATAAGTGCGGATCATCGTATTGGCGAGCCTTGATCTGCTCGAATAGCGAAGACTGGACGACGACGCATGCAAAAACTCGGTTGGGCTCTGAAATATCCAACCTCACAAGTCTGTTAGACAAGGACTGAATGTCCAAAGCTAATGGCCTCTCCTCTGCTGAAATGAGTGCAAAACTACCCATACTCTCCACCTTTCTACTCAAGGCATCCGCAACCACATTCGCCTTGCCCAGATGATAAAGGATGGTAATATCATAATCTTTTAGTAACTCAAGCCACCTGTACTGCCTCAAATAGAAATCCCTCTACTTGAACAAATGCTGCAAGCTATGATGATCGGTGTAAACCTCACAGGACATCCCATAAAGATAATGCCTCCAGATCTTGAGAGCATGAACTACCGCGGCCAACTCCAAATCATGTACTGGGTAATTCTTCTCGTGGGCCTTCAGTTGACGTTAAGCATATACAATAACTCTCCCCTCCTGCATCAATACACAACCCAGACCAACGTGTGAAGAGTTACAATACACAGTATACATGCTTGAACTGGAAGGCAACACTAACACCGATGCTGAAGTCAAGGTGGTCTTGAGCTTCTGAAAGCATGCCTCACAACCATCAGACCATCGGAACGGAGCACCCTTCTGGTCAATCTAGTCAAAGGTGATGCAATAGATGAGAAACCCTCCACAGTCAGATAATAACCTGCTAGCCCTAAGAAGCTCCTGATCTCGATCGCCGTGGTAGGATAAGGCCAACTCTGAGCTTCCTCGATCTTCTTGGGATCTACCTTAATACCCTAGCTTGATACAACATGCCCCAAGAATGCCACAGAATCTAATCAAAACTCACAATTAAAGAACTTAGCATATAGCTTCTGTTCCCGCAAGGTCTGAAGCACCACACTCAAATGTTGCTCGTGCTCCTCCATGCTGTGCGAGTAGATCAAAATGTCATCAATGAAGACAATGACAAACGAGTCAATATACGGCTGGAACATCTGGTTCATCAAATCCATAAACACCGCCGGGGCGTTAGTGAAATCGAAGGACATCACTAAAAACTCATAATGGTCATATCTAGTCCAAAAAACCATCTTCGGAACATCTGAATCATGAATCTTCAATTGGTTGTACCTCAAACTCAAGTCAATCTTAGAGAACATCCCGGCACACTAGAACTGGTCAAACAAATCATCAATATGCGGCAACGGGTACTTGTTCTTAATGGTAGCTTTGTTCAACTGGCGGTAATCAATGCACATCCGCAGTCTTATCTTTCTTCTTCACGAATAACACCGGTACACCCCAAGGCAACACACTCGGTCTGACGAACCCCTTTGCTAGCAACTCATCTAGCTGTTGTTTCAACTCCTTCAACTCTTTCGGAGCCATGCGGTACGATGGAATAGAGATAGGCTGGGTACCTGGAGCCAAATCAATACAGAATCGATATCACGATCTGGTGGCATGCCTGGAAGATCAGAAGGGAAACACATCGGAGAACTCCCAAACCACGGGCACTGAATCAATTGTCGGAGTCTCCGTAGTATTATCCCAAACATAATCTAGATAAGCAAAACAACCCTTCTCGACCATGTGTCGAGCCTTCAGAAAAGAGATAACCTGACTAGGTGCACTGACAGACGAACCCTTCCACTCCAATATAGGCAACTTTGGCATCACCAAGGTAACAGTCTTGGCATGGCAATCAAGGATGGCATGATATGGAGACAACCAATCCATGCCTAGGATGACCTCAAAGTCGGTCATATCAAGTAACAATAGATCCTTTCTAGTCTCATAACCACAGAAAGTCATGATACAGGACTGGTAGATCTGATCCGCAACAACACAATCGCCCATTAGTGTGGACACATATACAGGAGTACCCAAGGACTCGCGAGGAACACCAGGAAATGAGCAAATAGAGATGAAACATATGAATATGTAGACCCTGGATCAAATAGTATCGAAGCATCCCTACCGCAGACAGAAATAATACCTGTGATCACGACATTTGAGGCCACTACATCTGGTCTGGCCGGAAAAGCATAGAACCTGGCTGGAGCGTCACTTGACTGGCCTCCACCTCTAGAACGGCTCCTACCCTCCTGCCCTCCGCCTCTGGGAGGCCGGACGACTAGTGTGGCAGCTGGTGCTGTAATCATAGTCTGATAACCCTGCTGTACTGTCTTGCCTTGAAGTTTGGGACAAAACCTCTTCATGTGGCCAGGATCCCCCCACTCGTAACATCCCCACGGAATGGTGGACTGCTGACCTGAAGTCTGACCCTGATAGCCTAAATACCCACTGGAGGAACCCTGAGTAGCTGGTGGACGGTAGGAGCTCTCTGGCATGGCGCTGAATAGGGCTGCACTGGAGCACCCCGAGAAGGCGGCGGTGCTGGATGTTTGGTCCTGCTAGACTGACCCCTCCCAAACTGACCTTCTAGATGGAGCACCACTGAACCCTCCAGAATAATGGAGCCGCTTGTCCCTCGGCACCTGCTCTCGGCTTCGCTGACGAACACCCTCGATCCTCCGAGCTATCTCCACAACTAGCTCGTAAGAAGTCCCCATTTCAACCTCTCGGGCCATAGTATCCTGGATACCAGAGTGCAAACCAGCAACAAACCTCCGCACTCTCTCTGCATTGATAGGAAGTATCATAAGTGCATGGCGAGACAACTCAGAGAATCTCGCCTCATAGTCGGTCACTGCATCTGACCCTGCTGGAGCTGCTCGAGCTGAAATTACAACTCTTCCCTATGAGAGGGTGGAATATTTCTATCCATAAAGATACGTGTGAAATGGTCCCAAGTCAAGGGAGGAGAACCTGCTGGTCGCCTGAGGAGATATGACAGTTACCACCTACGGGCCCTGCTCTCCAGCTGAAAAGTGGTAAAGTCCACCCCGCGGGACTTTAATATCCTCATGCTGTGCAGTATGTCCCTGCAACGATCAATAAAGTACTGGGGGTCCTCATGTCGTTCACCTCCAAAGACAAGAGGATGCAGCCTGGTCCATCTATCCAATAGCTTTTGAGGCTCACTGGATGCAGCTGGTCTGGGCTCAAGTATGGCTGCTACAACTGGCTGGGCTCCGCCAACGGGTAGTGCGCTCGGGGTCTGATATATGCCAATTGAATGGCCAGGAGCCTGAGCGATAGGGGTCTGTGCTCCCCCTCCCGCCTGAGATGTGGCTAGGTCTGCTAGAAATAAACCAGCCTGAGTCATAGAATCCATGAACCGCAGCATACGGACCATGACCTCCTGGAATCCTGGTGTGGACATGAAATCCGCTGGGGCTGGCTCCGCTGCAGGCACCTCACTCTGCTCCTCAATAGCGGGATCCTCCACTGGATTCACTGGTGGCACAATTGGAGTGACTCTAGGACGTCCTCGTCCTCTACAACGAGATGGAGCCCTCCCTCGGCCTCTAGCAATAGGGGGGGTAGCTCCTCCAGGGTCGGGTACATCTACCACGCGCGTTCTCACCATTTGTGAGAGAATAAGAGAAAGATACTTAGCACAACATCAACTGAATGATAGGAGATGAAGAAATAGTAGTTTCCTAACACCCTATAACCTTTTGAAGATAAGTACGGACGTCTCCGCACCGATCCGCAAGACTCTATTAGGCTTGCTCATAATTCATGAGACCTACGTGAACCTAGTGCTCTGATACCATGTTGTCATGACCTAATTTCCCCTATTAGGCCGTGATGACACCCAACGTCGCCGCTAGGCAAGCCAACGATGAACTAGCCATGTATTTTTTCTTTTTAACAATTTTGAATTAGTTGATTTTTTTATTTATTTAGTAAGTAAGAGGTGAAAAATTTAATAAAATAAAGCATAAATAAATATGAGATCAAGTATGGTGTAATAAATACTAGAAAGCATCAAATGTCTACTAGCATATTTTCAAAACCTGGTGTCATAAGTGAATGAGCTACTAGTAGAATATACAAAATACTAAACTACTGTATGAAATAGAATAGAAAGAAAGTAAATACAAAAGAGAGACTCTAGGTGCTGCAGAATGGAATCAGAAGCAGCCCACCACTAAGCCTCGGGGTGTCGGGGGTGTGCGCCGGAATGACTGCCAGATGCACCTGCCTCAGATCCTGCACGACTAGTGCAAAACTGTAGCTTAAGTACATAAACAACTTGTACCCATTAAGTATCCAGTCTAACCTCGAAGAAGTAGTGACGAGGGGTTGACAATGATACTTACTATGGGCCAATACTAAAATGAGAAACTCTAAACAGTTATGGAATATGAAAATAACAATAATAACATAATAACAAGCAGTGAATAAATGATTCTTTAACTGATAATAAAATTTTAAAATCTTCATCTAACACATACTAGTTCCAAATCATTTCGGTTATTAAATAAATTATAGCTCTCAAGCCATAACATAATATCAAGTGTAATCGGGTTCTGCGAATTATCACGCACGATTTATGCTGAGGTCGTATGGCCCGATACAAAATACTGTGTGCACTATCGAGGGTCGAAAGGAATGAACCATAAATGCATGTATTATACTGCCGAGGCGAACGACCCACTCCCATGAGAATAGAGAAGTTTACCTCGCTCGCGGAAGTTCTTGCGACACGAGAGGACATGGATTCCTCAGAGTTATTAAGTATTCCTCAATTCTTTCCTCAAATAAGAAATCTAACTTGGAAGTTTTCAACTTTAAAATCTCTAGTCTCAGTTCCATTTAAGATAATTACTATGCACAACAAGCATGACAGTATAATTAAAGCATGATGTAAATCTAAGACTACCCGGACATCTCATGGAATATAGCCATGCACAGACTCTCGTTACCTAGTGCGTACATAGCTCCCCACACAAGTAATTCACAACAAAAATACCCCTAAGGGGATGAGTTCCCTCTTGCAAGGTTAGGCAAGAGACTTACCTTGTTCCAAGCTTATTTTCGGTCCACAAATACGCTCTAAATCCTCAACTTGGTGCCAAACAACCCGAAACTAACCAAATATTATCTAAATAAATCAATATATACTCAAAAGTTCATAATTTAACTATTGGGGTAATTACCCACCCCTAATTGGAAGAATCCTAAAATTCACCCCCGGGCCCACGTGTCCGGACTCCGAAAATTTTCGAAGATAACTGTTACCCATAACCTCACGAACTTAAATATATCATATTTACCCAATTATATTTATTTTCGTGGTTAAATCCCATTTTTATCAAAACCTAGATTTTTTAACTCAATCCATAATTTTTACAATTTTACATGTTAAAATTTACCCAAAATCTATGTAATTAACTTACATTGGATAGAAATTACTTACTTTCAATGGCTATGTGAAAACCCTTCTCCAAGAAACTCTAAAATCACCTAAGAGATGAAAGAAATGAGTCAAAAATAGCCTAAGTCACGGCTTAAATGAACCTCACTACCCAGCGGTTTTCGCATCTGCGGTGCCACTGTCGCACCTGCGACTCTGCTTTTGCGGATAAAGCCTCGCAGGTGCAGACCAAGCCTAGGTCTGCCTCCTTCGCTTCTACGGACAATGCCTCGCTTCTGCGAGCCCGGATCTGCAGCGTACGCGTCGCATCTGCGACCTTCCCCGCTTCTGCGAGCCCGGTTCTGCGGCGTACGCGTCGCACCTACGACCTTCCCCGCTTCTGCGATCACCTGCCTCGCACCTGCGCCTTCACAGGTGCGGTCCCTACCTCACTTCTGCGATCACTAGGCAGTCCACGCCAGGTTGCTTCTGCAGTCAAAAGCTTGCACCCGCGAGCTCGCCCCTGCGGCCAAATTCTTGCAGGTGCGGATGCACCAGAATTGGTGCACCAGCGGTTCTATTATGTCCAAACTTGGTCCACGCATCGTCTGAATGGCATCCGAGGGCCCCAGCCCCCCTCCCTCCCCAAGCATACCAACAAGTTCGTAAATATAAGTCGGACCTGCTCGACCTCTCGAAACATGAAAAACAACACCAAAACTAAGAATCACACTCTAAACCTAATCGAATCAACTTATGAACTTCAAGTTCTTCCAACTTGCTCCGAACGCGCCGAATCATACTTAAACTACTCAGAATGACACCAAATTTTGTACGCAAGTCTTAAATCACCATACAAAACTGTTCCCAAGCTCGGAATCTCAAAAGGACCTCGATAACACCAAAACCAACTTCAAACCAAATTTAAAGAACTTGAAAAACCTTCGATGTGCCAACTTTCAATATTAAGCGCCGAAACGCTCCTGGGTCATCCAAAACCCGATCCGAACATACGCCCAAGCCCATAATCATCATAGGAACATATTTGGACCATCAAATCCTAGTTCCGAGGTCGTTTACTATAAATGTTGACCCAAGTCAAACTTAACCCTTTTAAGCCAATAATAAGGAACTAAGTGTTCCGATTTCAATTCAAGCCCTTCCAAATCCTGAACTAACCATCCCTGCAAGTTATAAAATAGTAAAAGCACATACGAGGAGTCTTATTTAGGGGAACATGGATCTAGAAAGCAAATCGATTGGTCGGGTCGTTACACAAATCATGAAATACTTGCATTGTTTGCACTTTACTTATTAATTTAAGTGCCTAAATTATATTGAAACTTGATAGAGGATTTGTAAAGGCCGAATTTTACTTACTTTGAGTTTTGGCGGGTTATTTGACCGTTAATAGAAAATTTCTCCCTTGTGTATTAGTCTTGTGATAACTTTTAAATCAATTGTTCATATAGTATTCTCTCTTCTTGTGGAGCGGGCCGAACGCCTCGGCAGTATAATAGATGCATCTATGGTTCGTGCCACTTGACCCTCGGCAGTGTACACAATATTATAGATTGGGCCGTACGACCTCGGCATAAATCGTGCGTGTTAATGCTTGGAGTCCGAGTATACTTGATATTATTTTCATGACTTGAGAGGTTATTATTTATTATTTTGCCCGAAATTGATTTGGAATTAGTATGTGTTAGTTGGGGAGTTTAGAATTTACTATCAGTTAAAGAATTATTTATTTGTTGCTTGCTATTATGTTATTATTATTATTATTCACATATTCATGCCTATTTAGAATTTCTATATTTTATTGTTGGCTGTTAGTAAGGGTCGATGTCAACCCCTCGTCACTACATCTTCGAGGTTAGACTGGATACCTACTGGGTACATGTTGTTTATGTACTCAAGCTACACTTCTGCACTATTTGTGCAGGATTTGAGGCATGTGCATTTGGTGTTCACTTAGGCGCGCACCCCCGTTATTTTGAGGCATAGTGGTGAGCTGCTTTCTGAGTCCGTTCTGCAGCACCCCCAGTCTCTCTCTTTTGTATTTACTTTTTGTCTATCTCATTTCAGACAGTAGTATAGGTGTTTTGTATATTTTACTAGTTGCTCATACACTTGTGACACCGAATCTTGAAAACATACTAGTAGACACTTGATGACTTTTGAGTTTATATTGTTAAGTTTAGTTATCATACGAAGAATTTAATTGGATGAATCCAACTAACTTTATTTCTAGAAAGAAATAAAATAATAGTCATAAAAGATTACGTTTGAAAATTAATGCTTATTATTATTTTATTATAAATATTCAATAATTTTTAATTGATGATTTTGTTTTTCTTATATTGTTAGAATTTATAAAAAAGAAATAATAAAAATAGAATATGTCCTAATTGTACAGATTAATTTTTTTCTTCCAATGAAGGCTTTAGACATTCGAATTTGGCTTCAACTCAAAGTTTATGATCTTCTATTCCAATGCAAATTCAGCGTTATATTACTAAATAATAATAAGTTGTTATTATGAACTACTCATATTTTTGAGTTGAAAATAAAATTCTTTTCAATTAACTAAAAGAATAAAAAGTTTCAAAAAATTAAAAATGGTAAATTCTGAATTTAGAATCCTAAATATTAGTTCATAGCATTTTTTTTTTTTTTACTTTTAAATTTTTCGAATGATATTTACCAATGAAGGTTTAGCTATGCTTTGGATGGTAATGTCAGTAGTTTCGATTTAATTAATATGTTACATGTCGGTTGAAGTCTAAATTTAAGGACTTTTATATAATTCAAATAAGGAAAAATATAATAATTAAAATTTTAGTTGATTTTTAAGTCCTAAAAGTTAAGAAAATAATTAAATGACTATTTTGTTTAGTGTGAAATCAATTTTTAAAAGGTATAAAAAATGAAAGTTCGATTGGTTAAGGAGTTTCGTGCTTTTAGTATAGTAATAAATAATAGATTAAAGGTCGACCAGTGCAATACTTGACCTTACCAAAGAAGCCGATAGTAATTAAACTGTACAAAATCTACCTAAATACATTTAGTTTTGAACGGTCGTAATTAGTTAACATGGTTGGCTTTTTCATTAACATGCATGGTGTATCTTAATTATTTCTATTCTATGCTAATCATGGTTATAAGTTAACACATTTTGTAATATGCTGAAAAAGTGAAAGTACTATGATGGCGAGAACAATGAAACTTAACCTGGTGAAATTAAATTAGCTTGCTCTCATGAGAAATTGGTAGGGGCTGCAGAAATTCATTGAGAGCAAGATTCTTTATAATATTGTTTGCATAAGCTGAAACAATGTTTATTTAAGAAAATTTTACTGCGTTCTAAATGTTAAATGCCAAATACACAAGCACACAGTGGCAAATATGGAAGGGAAAAGCTTGCCTTCCTCTATTAATTAACAAGAATATATATACAAGTCAAGAAGTAAACCCTAGTTCTAACAAATATGAAAAACCAGTTCTACAAACATGAAAAAAAAGAAAACTCTCCTAAACATACAATATATTTACTATCCAGATATATACATCTATATACACACGATTTAATACCTCCCCTCAAATTGGCGCATGCGGATTACAAATGCCCAACTTGCACAAGAGGGAAACATACTGAGATTTTATTAGTGCCTTCATAAATATATCTGCCAATTGCTCATGTGAAGGTATAAAGCTAGTACGAATGTTTCCATTATCAATCTCGTCACGAATAAAATTACAGTCCACTTCAATGTGTTTGGCTATTTCATGAAAGACTAAATTCTTTGGTATGTGCAATGCTGCTTGACTGCAATAAAGAGGAATAGCGAAAGTGCAAGTCACTCCCAAACTTGATAAAATTTCCTTCAACCATTTCACCTCACAGATTGTTATTACAATAGAACGATATTCAGCCTATGCAGATGATCGAGAGACAACATGTTGCTTCTTAGTCTTCCAAGTTATGAGTGAGTCACCTAGCGAGACAAACCAACTTGTGAGTGAACGTCGAGTCAAGGGACAACCAGCACAATCGGAGTCACACTATCCATAGAGATGTATATCACATTTTCTTCTCAACAAAATACCTTGTCCTGGATTCTCTTTCAAGTAACGAACAACCCGTAAAGCTGCATCCTAATGCTCCTCTTTTGGTTGTTGCATGAACTGAGATAAAATATGAATATTGTAGAATAGTTCAACCGAGTAAAGCACAGATAAATAAGACGACCTATTAAACGACGATAGCGTTCAGGATTATCAAGCGCCCATCCACCTGACAATTGTTATGACCCGATAGGTCATCTAGAGTTTTAAACCTTAATTTAGCCTTTCTCGATTTGCGTGCACAGTCCGTATAATTGTTTCGGAAGGTTCTTATGTGAACAATTGATAAAATGTGAAATTATGCCTTAAAGATCCATTTGAGTTGACTTCGGTCAATGTTTTGAGCAAACAGATCCAGATCCGTATTTTGACTATCCCCGTGGGTCCGTATCGTGATTTGGAACTTGGGCGTATGTCCAGAATCGAATTCGAAGGCCCCTAACTCGAGTATCGTATTTTTGTCAAAAATTTGAAGTTTCAAAGTTTAAAGAATTTAAAGATTTCACCAATGTTTGACTTTGTTACTACTAGGTCCGGATTCTGGTTCCGAAGCTTGGTATAGGTTCATTACTATATTTATGACTTGTCTGCAAAGTTTGGCGCAAAATAGAGTTGGTTTAATGTGATTCAGACGTCCGGTTGTTAAAATAGAAATCCTTATGTTTCATTAAAAATTTTATTTGATTTGGTGTCCGATTCGTTGTTCTAGGTGTTATCTTGATGTTTTGATCGCGCGAGCGAGTTTGTGTGAGGTTTTTGGACTTGTTTTCATGTTTGGATTTGGAGCCCCGAGGGCTCGAGTGAGTTTCAGATAGGCTAGAGAGTGAATTTGGACTTAGAATCATAGCTGGTGCAAGTGTGTGTTCTGGTGTTGTCTGTAGATCTCGCATTTGCGAGGTCTGGCTCGCAAATGCGAGCCTCGCATTTGCGAAGAAGACCTTGCATTTGCGAGCAGGGGCTGGGGGCTTGGTTTCCATATTTGTGAGATCTGGGGTCGCATTTGCGATCTCCTCAGGTTCGCAGTTGCGAACATATTGTTCGCATTTGCGAAGGCAGCGAGATGGGGGACTTCGTAATTGTGAAGGATTTTTATCATTTGCGGAGTTCGCAATTGCGACCCTAGGTCGCAATTCCCTAGGTCGCAATTGCGACATCTGCGCCTGGTAAAAAAAAGCTAAGTTAGACGGGATTTTTGTTCATTCTTTTAAATTTTCAATCCTAGAAACCTTAGAGGCGAGTTTTTCAAGGGATCTTCTTCCCCAATTTGTTGGTAAGTGATTCTAACCTACTTTCTTTCAATTACCCATTTCAGTTCCTAAGATTTCAACCAAAAATCTCGGATTTTCATGGTAGAAATTGGGGATTTGGGTAGAATTAGGGATTTTTCTAAAAATTGGAATTTAGACCTCAAATTGAGTTCGGATTTCGAAACAAGTTACATAACAGGGCTCAGGGGTGAATGGGTAATCGGGTTTTGGTTCGAATTTCGGCTTTGGATCAAGTGGGCCTGGGAGTTGACTTTTGTTGACTTTTTCAATTATGACCTAAATTGAACCTCTTTCATTCGTGGGTAGTTCCTAGGCTTATATTAAACCGTTTGGTTGATAATTTGCTAGATTTGGTTGGTTCAGAGGCTTGTTTGAAAGGCAAAGCCGTGGTTGAGCTTTGAGTCGATTTTGGGGTGTGATAAGTGTTGTGGTTAACCTTAACTTGAGGGATTAGGACTTGTTTGCCTACTTGCTACGTGTTTAAATGTTAGGGTACAATGTGTATGTGAGGTGACGAGTACTTATGCATTGTTGTTGGGTTAAAGCATGCGGGTGGGACTTGTTTCTTGTAATTTATATCCTCCTTTGATTACGATATCCATGCTTAGACTAGTCTATTACTAAATTAAACGTTCTTTATGCATTTATGAACTATTTATGATAATTGAGTATTTCCGGAAGTTGAGGTTTGGCATTGTGGAACCGTTGTTGACATAAGGGTTATTCTTGCTTATTCTATCTCCCTAATCATATATATATTCACTGCTACCTGGTAAGGGAGAGTGTTAAATCACGAAGGGTGATGCCTTGTCGTATTTATCGTTTTATGATGAAATTGAAAGTAAAAGCACGACGGGTGATGCCGTGCCGTATTTATCATTTTATGGAGAGATTGAGAATAAAAGCACGGAGGGTGATGCCGTTCCATTCTTATTGTTTCATGGTGAGGTTGAGAGTAAAAGCACGATGGGTGATGCCGTGTAGTCTTTATTCATTATGTTCCTCTGTTTTCATTGGTTGAAGGTTTATTGCCTGTGTCATGTTGTCATTTCCTATTATAGTTACCGTATCTTGTACCCCTTTTTTATGTCCCCTCTCATACATGTTTAATCTTTATTTGTTGTTATGTTGTACGTATATTTTTATCTGTACATGTTTAATTACGTGGGTGTCCTGTCATAGCTAGAGGTGGGCATTCAGTACTTCTTGTTCGGCTTTTAAGAATTTTGGTACGGTATTTCGGTATTCGGCTTATCAATTGTGCATACTAAATACTGTACCAAAGTAGTTCGGTACGGTTCAATATTTTCTTATTTGGTTCGGTATTGTACCAAATCTTTGTGAATAAAAGTGGTGAATTCTAATTCATTAGAAATCACATAACAATATAAGATCAGTACCCAATTAGCATACCAATGGCAGCAACTCCTCCAGTTGACCAAGCATGTCCTTCTGTATAACCATACAATTGTAACTTAGAGGCCCTAGTCTATTTCTAGTTACATGCCTCTAAATAAAGGATGCATATTCAAAGTCTATTAGACAATACAGATGCTATGAAAATGTTTATAGGTGATGATCAGCACTATTTGTGCATATAAGAAGTCCATAGCGTCCATCACACTCTCCACCCAATTCACACAATAACAATACAGCAGGTGATAAGTAGGAATTTTGACTACTTATTAGCGCCCTTTAGATTTCGTTTTAGTCCAAAAGCATTTAATTGTGTTCCCAAAAGCTGATAAAATGTGCTTCATTGCAGGGATATTGAAAGGTGAGCCCCCGAGATGAACTCCAACTCATGAAGGAGTAATTTGAACTCAAATACAAAAAAAGGCACAAGAGCTCTGAAGTGCGGACTGCAGAATATCATATGTGGCCGCAGGTTGTGAAGAAAAATCTATCAGAGATTGGTGCAAAGTGCGGTCCATACATGAATTGTGCGGCCGCAGAAGCTGGGTCAAAGCAAAAGTTCAGAGAACCTACATTTCAAGTCTACCAAAAGTGCGGACGACACAATTACTGTGCGGTCGTAGAAGAAGAGATGTGCGGCCGCAATTACAATTGTGCGGACCGTAGAAGAGCAAGGTGTGGCCGCAGTTACAATTCTTCGGACCGCAGAAGGAATGCATTGCGGCCGCTGTTCAGAATTATGGGGCTGCAGATTTCCAATCCCGTCAAGCTGAAGATAAGTGCGGACCGCACATGGAATTGTGCGGCTGCAGAACCTCCAAAAGCACATTTTGTTCGAAATTCCCAGTCCTGTATAAATAGACAAGTTTCACAGTTTTAGGGCAATTTTTTGAGATCAGCTGCTACAGTAGACAGTTTCTTTTACCCTTTTTAGTAGTTTTTGCTATTTTGAGCTTTTTGAACATAGAGTTTATCAATTTAATTAGCAATATGAGTTTAAATATCATTTTTTCTCCTATTTCTTCCATTTTAAGTATGAGTAGCTAGATTTTCACTAGGATTGTGACTCAACCTAGTGTGTAAACTTAATGGGTGTTTGATTTATTGCTTGTTTATGGTTCGATATTTATTATTTAGCCTTGTTCTTGCTTTTATTTGAAGAATTAATGGTTGCAAACATTAGTTCATGCCTATTTGATTTGGTCTCTACTTGAGAAAGAGAGACTTATTCTAGAAAAAATTGGCTAGCAAGAAATTGAATCAATTGAGAGATTGATAAACCCAATCAAAGGGTTGAACCTAGAGATAGTAAAACCCTATTTGAGCTTTTTATCAACCGTTTTGTACAATACCTATTTGGACTTGAGAAAGCCAAATTGGGAAAAATCACTCTCTGACCGAGAGGTATTGAGTGGTTAACCGAGTGTTGATAGTTATAATACACCCCGACCAATAAAATAAGCTTTAAAGTTTAAAACCTGTTAGGCAAACACCTAGGCGAAGGTCATATCCCTAGGCCTTTTACAACATTTGAAAAACAAAAAAAACAATCTTCTAGTTTTATTTCTTAAATTACAATTGTAGTTTAGATTAAACTTTAAAACAACCAATTTTTGCGGAAGTGAAAATTTAGATATACAATCTCACACGCTAAGATATATTCTACTAACTCCCATACATATAGCTCTCTGCGGAATTCGATCCCGACCCATATATTTAGGTGTGTTTTTGAGATATCTTCTTTTCATTCCTTGTTACTAACGTGTGAGTATTGTAGGTGCAATCATGGAAAACAACAAGCTCGGAAACGTACCTTCGGGGGATGTGGACGTGGAGGATGATCAAATGGATGAGGTCCCTCTTGAACCTCAAGCCAACAGATAAGGCCGAGCGCCTCAAGACAATGTTCACGTTCCACCCCCACCTCCACCACTAGCGGATCCACACCAGGTGTTGCCGAATGAAGGGTATGCAAGTGGTATAGTCCCTCCCCGTATTAGGGGGGCAACTTCCAACTAACCAATGTGATGCTCACTTTGCTCGAGCAACGAGGGTTCTTCACTAGTGCACTGGGTCAAAATGCATATAAACACTTTAAGTGGTTCGTTGATACGTGTTGGGGGAGAAAACAAACCAATGTCTACGAGGATGCTTTGAGGCTAAGGCTTTTTCCCTTATCTCTATGGGAAAAGCTTTAGATTGGTTGGAACGCTTGCCAAGTCATTCCATTCATACTTGGGATGAACTAGCGGAGAAATTTATCTCTAAGTAATTCTCTCTCAGGCACATGGCTATTCTTCGGGATGAAATTCTAGCATTCAAGTAAGATCCCAATGAACCACTACACGAGATATGGGAGAGATATAGAACAATGGTGAAAGAGTGCTCCAACAATGATATGACGGAGAACATGATTCAACAAACTTTCTATCGGGGGATCAATACAACCAACCAATCTGTAGTGAATCAACTTGCCGGTGGGAACTTCATGACTACGCCTTATGCGGAGGCATGTGATATTTTGGATGAGATGGGGATACTTCATCCGCGTGGCAATCTAGAGCTAATGTTCTACAAGGTGACCCTAATGTGATTCTTCTTCATAAAGAGTTACATGACCATGGACAAGCCATAACCGAGTTGACGACCACCATGAACCAATTTGCAAAGGCTCAACTTCAACAAGTGCAAAACTCGAGGCAAGTCAATGCCATAGAGGGAGTCAATATGATGGTGAACAAGCAAAGAACAAGAAGTCCACAAGAGCAACAAAGAGTGGACAATTTTGTGCAAGATGATAGTGGATTTGATCAAGGTGATTCTTACAATGACCAAGGAAGAGGTCCAATATGTGAAAAATTTTCAAGGGCAAAGAAACAACTTCCAAGGCCCTAGTCAACAACAATGGAGACCTTCTAACAATCAAGGCAATTGGAATTCTCAAAATCAAGGTAATTAGAGTGGTGGAAACAATCAAGGCAGTCGGAATAACAACAATTAAGGAAATTGGAGTGGAAGCAACAACCAAGGGAATTGGCATAACAATAATAATCAAGGCAATTGGAGAGGCAACAACCAAGTCGGGTGGAACAACAATCAAGAAAATAGGGGGTCAGATTTTCAAAGGCCCCCGATGTTTTAACAATCGAGCAACCCACCCTCTTGTCCTTCCCATGCTCCTAGTTCGTCCAACAATGAAATGGGCTGTATCGAGAACATGTTCAAACAAATGATGGACAAGAATGTTGATTCCGATGCCCAACTTGCTTCACACAACACATCGATCCGCAATCTACAGGTGCAAATGGGTCAAATCTCTCAAGGGTTAAATTCTCATCCTAAGGGGGCACCACCAAGTGACACGGTGGTGAACCAAAAGAGTGGGAACAATACGGGGCATGCCATGACCGTTACTATAAGAAGTGGAAGAGGTAGGAATGCACCCACCTCAAGTCAAAGGCAACTTGTGGATGATGAGCAAGTGGTAGAAGAAGAGGAGATCCCAACCAATGTAGTGCAAGCTAATATAAAGTGCATATTGATATTGATGACACGATGGACGAGACTCAAGAGGAAGTGAACCCGTCTAGGGAGCATGTGATTGACATACCGGAACCAGTATTGTAAAAGGCTAAGGCACCATTGCCTAAGCCACCTCCTCCATATCCTCAAAGGCTTGCAATGAAAAATGGCAAGAATCAATTTAAAAAGTTCATTGATATAATGAAAAGTCTCTCGATAAATGTGCTATTAGTTGAAGCCTTGAACTAAATGCTTGGATATGCAAAGTTTATGAAGGATTTGGTGACAAAGAAGCGGTCGATAAATTTTGAAACTATCAAAGTCACTCACCAAGTGAGTGCAATTGTGCATTCGATAGCTCATCCCGGTGCTTTCACAATCCCTTGCACCATTGGAAGTTCCGAGTTTGCCAAAGCTCTTTGTGATCTTGGGGTGAGTATCAATTTGATGGCCTATTCGGTTTTTAAGACTTTGGGAACTGGGCAACCAAGACCCACATCTATGAGATAACAAATGGCTGATCGTACAATGAAGAGTCCGTTGGGGGTGATAAAAGATGTATTGGTTCATGTCGATAAGTTCATTCTCCCGGTGGACTTTATTATTCTTGATTGTGAAGTGGACTATGAGGTGCCGATTATTCTTGGAAGACCTTTCCATGCTATGGGGAAGGCTCTTGTTGATGTGGAATCCGGAGAACTCACTTTCTGGGTGGGTGATAAAAAGGCGGTGCTCTACGTGTGCGAATCTATGAGGCAACCGAATAGCAATGAAGTGTGTTCATTCGTGTACTTGGTGACCGATGTGATTATTAATGATACAAGTGCCACGATTAGTGTAGGTAATATGTTGGATACCGTCTTGCTCAATTTTGATAATTACAAGATGGATGGCTTCATGGAATGTGTTAATTCGTTACAAGGAATGGGGTCGTACAACTATGCACCCCGAAAACTTTCCTTGGATCTTGAGAATAGGAAAACTCCTCCTACAGAGCCTTCATTTGAAGAGCCTCCAATCTTGGAGTTGAAGCCATTGCCTCCACATCTCAGGTATGAATTCTTTGGCCCTTGTTCTACTATATCAGTTATTCTTTCCTATTGTTTGACTAACGTGCAGGTTGACTCTACATTGGCGGTGCTCCGCAAGAGGAAGAAAGCTATTGGGTGGACTTTGGCAGATATTCGGGGAATAAGCCCCGGATTTTGCATGCTCAAGATTTAACTTGGAGGAAGATTCCAAACCCTCCATTGAACATCGAAGGAGACTCAATGAAGCCATGCAAGATGTGGTCAAAAAGGAGATCATCAAGTGGTTAGATGCAGGGGTTGTCTACCCCATTTCTGACAGTCCGTGGACTTCTCCGCTGCAATGTGTTCTGAAGAAGGGGGCATAACTGTGGTCCCCAATGATAAGAACGAGTTGATTCCAATAAGAACGGTGACCGGGTGGAGAGTGTGTATGGACTATCAAAAGCTAAACAAAGTCACAAGGAAAGACCATTTCTCACTCCCCTTTCTTGACCAAATGCTTGATAGGTTGGCCGACCATGCTTTCTATTGTTTTCTAGATGGATATTCGGGCTACAACCAAATCCTTATTGCCCCGGAAGATCAAGAGAAAACAACTTCCACTGGTCCCTATGGCACTTTTGCTTTCAAGCAGATGCCATTTGGCTTATGCAATGCACCGGCAACTTTTCAGCGGTGTATGATATCGATCTTTATGGATATGGTAGAGTACTACCTAGAAGTCCTCATGGATGACTTTTCGGTAGTCGGTGATTCCCTTGATGATTGCTTGGCAAATTTTGATAAAGTATTGGCAAGGTGTGAAGAAACGAACTATGTGCTGAATTAGGAGAAATGCCATTTCATGGTCGAGGAGGGCATTGTCCGTGGCCACAAAATTTCAAAGAAGGGCATGAGGTATACAAGGCAAAGATAAATGTGATTTCTAAACTTCCACCTCCAACATCAGTGAAAGGCGTGAGAAGTTTCTTGGGTCACGCGGGGTTCTACCGGCGCTCATAAAGGATTTTTCCAAAGTGCTGAACCCCTTGTGCAAGCTTTTAGAGAAAGATGCTAAATTTCACTTCAATGATGATTGCATGAGAGCCTTTGAATTGCTAAAGTTCAAGTTGAATACTACTCTCATTATCACTGCTCCTAATTGGAGTATTCCTTTTGAGCTCATGTGCGATGCTAGTGATGTAGCGGTTGGAGCAGTTTTGGGGCAACGTATCAACAAGGCTTTTCATCTGCTATACTATGCTAGTAAGACCATGAATGATTCCCAATTCAATTACACCATTACAGAGAAAGAGCTCCTTGCCATTGTGTTTGCTATTGACAAATTCCGCCCGTACTTGATGGGTGCAAAGGTTATTGTTCATACGGACCATGCGGCTATCTTATGAGCAAGAAAGATTCAAAAGCTAGGTTGATGAAATGAGTGCTATTGTTGCAAGAGTTTGATATTGACATTCAATAACGGAAAGAGAGTGAAAATCAAGCAGCGGACCACTTGTCTCGTTTGGAGGAGGAGGGGAGGCCGCATGATGGTCTTGAGATCAATGACTCCTTCCCTGATGAGAAATTCTTGGCCATTTCAATGAAGGAGGTGCCATGGTTCGCCAATCTAGCAAACTTCCTTGTGTGTGGAATCATCCCGGATGAGTTCTCTTAAAATCAAAGGAAGAAGCTCAAACAAGATTGTCAAGATTATTATTGGGACGAGCCTTACCTCTTCCGGATTTGCACGGATGGGGTAATTAGAAGATGTGTACCGGACGAAGAGCAAAATGTTATTCTTGAGGCTTGCTATTCTTCGCCTTATGGTGGTCACCATGGCGGAGCAAGAACGGCAGCTAAAGTGCTAAGTTGTGATTTTTATTGGCCCACTCTTTACAAAGATGCAAGTGATATGGTAAAAAGATGTGATGAATGCCAACGGGCCGGTGGAATCTCGAAGAATAATGAAATGCCTCTCGCTACCATTTTGGAGATCAATATCTTTGATGTGTGGGGTATTGACTTCATGGGTCGTTTTGTGAGTTCTTGTGAAAACACCTATATCTTGGTCGCGGTTGATTATGTGTGTAAATGGGTTGAGGCCATTGCTTTACCCAATAATGAAGCGAGAAGTGTGGTGTCGTTCTTAAAGAAGAATATTTTCACAAGACTTGGTACTCCGCGGGCTATCATAAGCGATGGGGAGTCGTATTTTTGCAACAAGGCTTTTGACACTTTGCTTAGCAAGTATGGTGTCACTCATAAAGTTATGACTCCCTATCATTCTCAAACTAGCGGTCAAGTGGAAGTCTCCAATAGGGAGATAAAGAGTATCTTATACAAAATAGTAAATGCTAACCGAATGGATTGGTCAAAGTATCTTCCGATAGAACTTGAGCACAAATCCATGTGGGCTTTAAAAAAGTTGAATCTTGATTGAGATGCAGCCGCTAACTTGCGGGCTGCACATTTGAATGAATTGGATGAGTTCCGGTACCATGCATATGCAAGTTCGTCCTTGGAAAAAGAAATAATGAAGTGTCTTCATGACAAATACATCTGAAATAAGGAGTTCAAGGTGGGAGATCTTGTTTTGTTGTTCAACTCACGATTGAAGATGTTTAACAGAAAACTGAAATCCAAATGGAGTGGTCCCTTTGAAATTGTGTGTATGACACCTTTTGGTGCATTGGACTTGAAGAACAAAAATAATGAGGTATTCCGAGTCAATGGTCACCGAGTGAAGCATTATTTGGGACAAGCTGATGATGGCCACGTGGTGGCAGTTATTCATTTGAAGTGATGGTAATCTGCATCGTGCCGCGACGTTAAATCAGGCGCTTTTTGGGAGGCAACCCATGTTTTCTTTTTCTTTTTCTCTTCTTCTTTTGTAGATAGGTGTTATTTTGTGCTAACTGGATTTGAAGTGTGCTGCAGGAATGAGTGTGCTTTACAGGAACTGTGCTCAGAAAATTGGCTAAGTGTGAAAAAAGTGCGGACCACACGTGTATTGCGCGGACTGCATAATTAGGAGTGCTACAGCAGAAGGCAACTGCGGACGCACAATTCTTGTGTGGACCGCACAACTTGGAAAGGGAAAATGCAAACTCTCTGAAGTTTGGTCTGTCATAGAAATGGCCAATATGCGACCGCACATTAAATTCTGTGATCCGCAGCCAAAATCTGCGGTCGCACCACAAATTGTGCAGATCGTAGATCAACAAAGGCTATTGAGCCTTCAGGTAATAGAGTGCGGACGGCAGAGGAAACTCTGTGGCTGCACTCCTCCTTTGTTCCCCAAATCTGCCCGCAATTATAAATAGTAGCCTAAGGCTACTATACTAAGTTTTTCCTTCTCTAAGCACTCTAATTTTTAAAACTTGGAAATCATCTATTTAATCATCTGCCATACTCCATCCACATTTGTGATCATTTAATTGCACTCCTTCATATCTGGTATGCTTCAATTAGACATAGATTTTTTTTTTTACTTTTTTAGTTTAATTTGCAATATTTTAGGTAGTTTAGGCCATTTGTCAATAGATTTAAATTTTACTATCATCTGGGGTTTAATCTGTAATAGGTCGATTGCTAATTGCTTTATGGGAACTAGCTAAATTGATTGGAATACTTAATTGTTAATACTATGTTGAATCCATGCAAAACTTGAAAACCCTAAAAGTTTGATCGATTTGGTTTTGAAATCTGCGGCTGCATAAGAAATTATAGAAGTAGAGAATAGGGTTCTTTGTTAAAGTATGATCCTGTGGCAGCACTTGAAATTGTGCGGACCGCAGAAATTCCACCGCGGCCGCAGAAAATTATGTGCAGCCGCAGAACAGACCAATCTCTGTCATCAGAGAGTTTGCACTTTTGAGATGTCCAATGTGCGGCCGCAAACATAATTGTGCGGACCGCATTTCAAATATGCGGTCGCACTCAAAATTGTGTGGAACATAGTTCCATTTCTGCGGCTGAGAGTTCAAATTGTGAGGTCCACACAACCCAGTCTACGGCTGCACTTGTAATTGTGCGGACCGTACTTCCCCACCCTGTACTCATGTTCTACACTGTGTTATACTGTCTGTTTGAAATTGAACCACAACTAATTGCTGCTATTGCTTGTTACAAAAAATGGTTAGATCTCGTGGCCGCAGTGACACTTCAAAAGGGAGGGGTGAACCTTCCAGAGGTCGAGGCAAAAGCATTTTACCCCTCGCCCTCTAGAAGATAATCACCGAGAAAGCTATAGCCGGCTGAGGAAGAAAACCCGAGCCCTCCGAATCTAGTTCATATGCCCCATCTCGGGAAGGGTCAGAGGGCGAATCAGTGCAAGTGTAGCCTGCTGTCCAATCACAGCCACAACAGCCATATGGAAGGTATCAACTCCGGGATGAGCCTTCCTCCTCACATAGCACCTCTGATGGTTTGGCGAGTGCCAGTCAGGCTTCAAAGCCCTCTTCTACACTTGTCCCTGAGGCACCAGTAGTTACAATTGATGATATTCCGGGTGATAGCCGAGAAAGTGATACTACAGTTGCTAGCCTTGGGAGGTCGAAGAAGAAAGAGGTCTGGGAGGACCGTTTTGTGAGTCTAGCTGCCTTCACCAGCTTCCATGGGTGGTGGCCGGTGAGCTCGCTCACTCTTGAGTGACAACTCCAGCTTAAAGATCTTGACAAGTATAACCTAGCCGTGTTGAGATAGTTCCGAGAGAGGAAATGGTGGATGTGGTTCACCCAGTCAGTTGTGGATGCCAAAGAGTATTTGGTCCGGGAGTTCTATGCCAATGTGTCACAAATGAAGAAAGGGACCAAAGTTACAAAAGTGAGAAATCCAAAGGTGCGGTTCGACCAGCACACACCAAACTCCTACTTGGGGTTTAAGGACGTTAAGCCGGAACAGTATTTGGAGAATCTGGAAATGGGTGATGCAGCTCGCCCATGGCTAGCTGAGCTTTTTGCAGCCCCGGGGTCACCACCACCATCGATCACTGCAGGGGTTCCTATTCAGTGAAACACCCTAAATTTTGAGGTAAAGGGATGGCAGACCTTCGTATGCAGCAGACTAGACCCGTGCCAGAATGAAACTAACCTACCTATTCCACGGGCAGTTCTAGTCGCCTCTATTATGGCCGGGTACCCAATCAATGTGGGTGCCGTGATGTCGGCCAACATGTCAATGGTCACCAGCCAAGATGTCTCCTACCCGTATCCCAACACCATCATTGAGTACCTTACGGATGACGGGTAGAGCCCAGAGATTATGACACAAAGGTTCGGGCGAAGAAGCCCTTTTCTTAGTATTTTCCGATGGATGCACACAACCCAAAGAGAAGGGTCAGCCGAGTACCACTATAGGCCAGTCTGACGAGACATCGCTGGTGGGTACAGAGACAACTTATATGCTATCCACTTCAGTAGAGCCTTCTACCAGTGCAACTGCCATGCCTCCACCTTCAGCCTCAGTGCCTCCCACTCGGCTTTGAAGCCGGTACTTATGCCATCTACTTCTCTGCACTGCGAGTCTCCCAGACACTAGTGAGCCTCAATAACTAGATACAGACATATCTAGTCATGTTGCAACACAATCATCCTCTCCGGCACCCCGGATTCCCCCCCCCCCCCCCC
>MCJB01005336.1:330776-351634 GCA_002018475.1 Nicotiana obtusifolia
GTTGATGAAACCTTGAAGAAGCTCCTGGAAAATCAAAACACGATCATGGCCACTTTAGTGCAGCATGGGGCAGTGATTGAAGAGTTGGGCAAAGAGGTAAAGAAAATGAGAAAGCAGCAGGCATCTAAGAAGTCAGTGGAAGAGCTTCGGAGCCAGGTTACAAAGCTTGCAACAGCCGGAGACATTCCATTTGACCCGTACCACCCAGGCCCAGCTCCTACAGATCCTACAGCACCAGTTGGCCAGTCTGAGGAGCCAGACACTGCTGAGGTAGTTCGTCAGATGTTCACCAACCCAGCCACTCCTGGACTTGAGGAAAATGAGATCCAATTGAGGCTGAGGTCGGTGCCACTGCTGGGGACACAAAGATGACCATAGAGCCATAGGGAGTTTTCTTCACTCTCACCCTTGTCTTACTCTTATGTTATTAAGCATTGGGGACCATGCTTATTTTTATTCAGGGGGAGGGGTAGAGTTTCTTTGACACATTCTGATGATTCTGTATTTTGATAACTATGAGACATTTGGCCTGTAATTAACTTATTACTATTTTCTTCCTCTTTCTCATTATTTATATATTCCCTCTTATCTCTCATTATGTATATTCGTTTAGCTTCAATAGCTCTTTTGTTTTATAGAGTCTTTATCTTTATGTTTGTCTTCTTTTTGAATTTTTTGATTTAATAGCTTCTTTTTATGTCTTAGTGGATAATAAGCCTTTGGTTCTTCTAATACCACAGTTCTTTCCAAAGGTGGTTTCTGTGTGAACCGAGTGGCTCTTTCTAACTATGGATGGTGTGACAACTTTCTTATGAGATTGACTCCATTTTTGATGTTTGTGTTATAATAGTAGTAGTAATGAATAAAAAGATCTAACTGATTCATAGTCGAAGAGTCAAACATGCTTCACTTGGCACCATCACACTTAACTACATGCATATGGTTAAAAACAGGATTTTTGGAAAGAAATAGCTCTAGTTAGTGAATTTGTGACTCTTGTGTTGACTTAGGCTATCATCGAGTGGTTTAATCGAACCATAGTAATTTTCAATCTTGACTATGGTCATTGTGGGCCCTTGACTCTATCCCTTTTAACAATCCAGCTGCGTGAGAGGTGAGATATTGTTGTTGCAAGTCCAAGTGACCGTGCTAATGGTCTAGAACTTGCCTAGAATGTGTTTCTAGGTGAAATTTTAAGTTTTGCTTGGCTTGAGAAGTGATTGTAGGCTCTCTTTGACCCTCTTGAAATTTTCCATTGCCCACCAATGTTGTTATCCCTAGCCAACCCCTTCGAGCCTAAAACCTTTCTCATTTGATAACCATGTTACAAGCCTTTACCCATTGTGTCATGACCCTCTCTTGGCACCCGAGCTTTTCTTAACACTCTTGTGAAACAATTGGCTAAAAATGTAAGTTTTGGGGGAGAGATGAGGAGTTTGAAAAAGGTATCAAGGAACAAAAGAGAAAAGAAATGAAGAAAAGGAAAGGCAAGAAAAGAAAGAACAAAAAGAAAAATGCAAAAGGAAAATGAATAAGTTGAAGAGTTGAAAGGAATTCAAAGAAAAGTAATGATGCAAAGCATGGAGAAATCAAAGAAGGAGAAAATGAATATCTTGACCAAGAAAGAGTGATGTAAAGTCTCGATAGTTCCCCTAAGGAAAAGACAATGCCTCAAAGAATTGGCAAAGCATGAGTCGAGAAAAGAAATGGAGTGCTTAAGGAAAAATGAACCCGTTCTATCATAGCATATCCAACCTCAGTCCAAAAGCCTTCATCACATTCCATAAAAAGCCCTACGTGATTTCAAGCCGAGTGAGCTTATATTAGTGGTGATTTACATGAGGGGCAAGGCTATGGTACTTAAAGCCGTACTTGCGACATTCTTTTGATAGAGATGAGCGAACCTTTCACAAATCTTTCGATTGAGTGCTAATATTCTAAAGTGAGATAGGAAAACGGAGAGTAGAGGAGGAGGAGTTTGGTATCCACAATGACCTACATGAAAGAGCGAGCTTCTTTGATGAATAAAGTCAACTCTTGATGATCAAGTGTCACATTAGAACTATCGTGCTTAAAAGTTTAAGTTGTTGCCTTCTTGATAATTCATAAGTGGTGTGGGTAATTGTTGGTCCCAATTGATGTGTGAGTGACTCACTTTGAATTGCTTGAATGGCTCTTAATGTGTGGAGGAGGGAACTACTTTATTTGCTTGAGGACAAGTAAAAGCTTAAGTTTAGGGGAGTTGATAAGTATGAATTTTAACTACTTATTAGCACCCTTTGGCTTTCGTTTTAGTCCAAAAGCGTTTAATTGTGTTCCCGAAAACTAATGAAATGTGCTTCATTGCAGGAATATTAAAAGATGAGCCCCTGAGATGAACTTTAACTCAAGAAGGAGTAATCTGAACTCAAGGACAAAAAAAAGGCACAAAAGCTCAGAAGTGCGGACCACAGAATATCATATGCGGCCGCACGTTGTGAAGAAAAATCCATCAGAGATTGGTGCAAAGTTTGGTCCGTATATGAATTGTGCGACCCCAGAAGTTAGGTCAGAGCAAAGTTCAGAGAACCTACATTTCAAGTCTACTAAAAGTGTGGACCGCACAATTATTGTGCAGCCGTAGAAGAACTGTGCGGCCGTAGTTATAATTGTGCGGACCGCAGAAGAGCAAGGTGTGGCCGCAGTTACAATTCTGCGAACCGCATAAGGAATGTATTGCGGCCGCGGTTCAGAAATATGCGGTCGCAATATTCCAATCCCGTCAAGCTGAAGATAAATGCGTTCGCACATGGAATTGTGCGGACGCAGAACCTTCGAAAGGGTATTTTTGTCCGAAATTTTCATCCCTGTATAAATAGAAAAGTTTCACATTTTTAGGGTCAATTTTTTGACATCAGCTGCTACAGTAGACGGTTCATTTTACCCTTTTTAGTAGATTTTGTTATTTTGAGCTTTTTGAACATAGAGTTTATCAATTTAATTAGCAATAGGAGTTTAATTATCATTTAATTCCATTTTAAGTATGAGTAGCTAGATTTTCACTAGGGTTGTGACCCAACCCTAGTGTGTAAACTTAATGGGTGTTTGATTCATTGCTTGTTTATGGTTGAGTGTTTATTATATAGCCTTTTTCTTGATTTTATTTGAAGAATTAATGGTTGAAAACATTAATTCATGCCTATTTGACTTGGTCTCTACTTGAGAAAGGGAGAGTTAGTCTAAGAAAACTTGGCTAGCAAGAAATTGGGTCAATCGAGAGATTGATTAAACCAATCAAAATGTTGAACCTAGAGATAGTAAAACTCGACTTGAGCTTTTTATCAACCGTTTTGTTCAATACCCATTTGGACTTGAGAAAGCCAAATTGGGCAAAATCACTCTTTGACCGAGAGGTGTTGAGTGGGTAATCGAGTGTTGATAGCTATAATATTCCCCGACCAATAAAACAAGCTTTAAAGTTTACAACCCGTTAGGCAACCACCTAGGTGAAGGTCATAACCCTAGGCCTTACAACATTTGAAAAACAACAAAAACAATCCTCTAGTTTTATTTCTTAAATTGCAATTATGGTTTAGATATTTTAAAACAACCAATTTTTGTGGAAGTTTAGATTTAGATATACAAACTCACTTGCTAAGATATATACTACTAACTCCCATACATATAGCTCCCTGCGGCATTTGACCCCGACTCTTGTGGGTAGTACTATTGCATTGACCGTTTCATAACCTTGAATAGAGGAGTAAAATTGGACGAGATCAGCAGGTCCACCATAGCATGCATTAGTTGAGTTACTCCTTCAATGTAATTAGTCCCAAATTTCTGCATGTTTCATATGGCCAGGAAACAAGACTCATTACAATCAACTTATGAGATACTAAAGTATAAATTAATAAGTGAAAGTAGAAATTAAAAGGACAAATAACATAGCTAATGCAACCAAACAGTCAAGGCCAATTCACAAAGAACAATGTGATTGAAAAGAAAGTCAAAAAACTCATTATTGGGCAGGCTTCTTAAGTATTTTGGTATTTCGATTTACCGAAGTATTGAAATATCAATACCGAAAACCGTACTGAAGTATCAAACTTTTGAAAAAGTGATACCGAATTAGTACCGAATAACCGAATAACCGATACCGAAATACCGAATTAATTTGATCCGGTCCAATTTTTTAATTTTTCAGATTTTATGCTGACCCTTAGTCATAGCCTCATCACTACCTCATCGAGGTTAGGATCGGCACTTACGGAGTACATTGGTTCGATTGTACTCATACTACACTATACACTTCTTGTACAGATTTTGGTACTGATCCTAGTTGTCCGTGAGGCGCATCAGCTCGGATTGGCTCATTTGGAGACTCGAGGTAGATCTGCTGGCGTCCACAGACATTGAAGTCCCCTTCCTCTTTCCTTATTTACTATTCATCTCATTCGAGACAGTTGTATTTACTTCAAACTCTATTTGTAGAACCTCTAGAAGCTCGTGTACTTCTAACTCCAGATCCGGGTTGTACTAGATATTGGATTATTATGCTATTTCATACTTTATTTTGGCTCCATTTCTGTTTAATTGGTTAAACTGTTTGAAGTGTTTAAAATAAGCATAGAATTTCTCTAAAGTTGGTTTGCCTAGTAAGTGAAATGTTAGGCGCCATCACGGTCCCGAAGATGGGAATTCTGGTCGTGACAAGTTGGTATGAGAGCACTAAGTTACCTAGATCTCACGAGTCATGAGCAAGCTTAGTAGAGTCTGGAGGATCGGTACTGAGACGTCTAATACTTATCTTCTAGAGGCTGTGGAGTTTAGGAACAATTTCACTTCTATTATTCTCTGTCGTGCGATTTTATTCTATTATTAATGATTGAACTCTTCTATTATTTCTCTCTCGCAGATGGAGAGGACCCGCACTGCATCTTCAGTTGGGCAGCAGCCAGAGCCTCCGCGACAGCTCCTATGAGGGGCAGAGGTCGAGGCCGAGGTTGGGCCAGAGGCCGAGGCAAAGGAGAGCTCAACCTATAGCTCGAGCAGTAGCACCAGCAGTGGAGCCTCAGGTGGATTTTGATGAGGAGGTTCCAGCTCAAACTGTACCTATTTGACCGGCTCAGGTCCCGGAAGGGTTCATCGCCACTCCGGTGCTTCAGGACGCTCTAGTCCGTTTGGTGGGCCTTATGGAGAGTGTGGCCTAGGCCGGTACATTTTCGGTGGCACCAGCCGTCTCTCAGGCTGGGGGAGGAGCACAGAATCCTACTACTCACACTCTGGAGTAGATGGCTCCTCAGTATCAGACTCCAGTAGCCCCTCCAGTTGTGGTAGTTCGGCCAGTTGTTGCGGCACAGGTGGATGATAGGCTTGCCATGTCTTCTGAGGGCTTATTGAGGTTGGACAAGTTTACTAAGCTCTTTCCAGTTCACTTCAGTGGTGCACCTTCTAAGGAACCACAGGATTATCTTGACTGCTGCCATGAGGTGCTACGGAACATGGGTATAGTTGAGACCAATAAGGTCGATTTTACTGTGTTTTAGATGGCGAGTTTCGCCAAGAGGTGGTGGAGAGATTACATGTTGAAGAGACCAGCTGGGTCACCTACACTTACTTGGGAGCATTTCCCACAACTATTTCTAGAGAAGTTTCTCTTTATCACACTGAGAGAGGATTACCGCAGGAAGTTTGAGCGTCTCCAGTGGGGCAGTATGACTATTACTCAGTACGAGACCGGTTTTGTGGATCTAGCTCGTTATGCTCTTCCTTACTTCCTGCTGAAAGGGAGAGGGTGAGGAGGTTTATTGATGGACTCACTCACCCTATTAGGCTACAGATGGCCAAGGAGACCAGGGGTGAATTTTCCTTTTAGACGGCTGCTAATGTTGCTAGGCGGATCGAGATGGTTCTTACACAAGAGAGAGCGCATGGGTCTGATAAGAAGCCTCATCATTTTGGTGGGTTCAGTGGTGCCTCATCTAGAGGCAAGGTACTTTTGGTAGAGGCCATCCTCCCAGGCCGTTTCACTCAGCGCTCTAAGCATCTCACGGTGCTTCAGGTGGTCGCGGCCCTCATATGTCTCATCCCGACCAGCTAGCCTACAGTACACTATCAGCTCCTATTAGTGCACCTCCTCTCTAGAGCTTTCAGAGCGATTACTCAGGTCGACAGGGTCAGTTTCAAGGTCAGCAGTCACAGTGGCTGAGGTCCTGTTATACTTGTGGTGATCTGAGGCACGTTGCTAGATTTTGCCCTCGAGCACTGGGCAGCTCACAGCAGTAGGGTTCTCATGCCATGGTTCCAGCACCGGTTCTACACCGCCCACTCAGTAGCTAGAGGCAGGGGTCAGACAGCTAGAGGTGGAGGTTAGGCCGCCAGAGGTGGGGCTCAGGCCGTTAGAGGTAGAGGCCAACCAGTTAGAGGCCGTCCTAGAGACGTGGTTCAGAGGGGTACGGCCCAGCCCCGATTTTATGCTTTTCCAGTGAGGCTTGAGGCTGAGTCATCTGATGCTGTTATCAAAGATATTATCCCAGTTTGCCATAGAGATGCTTCAATTTTATTTGATCCGGGCTCTTCTTATTCCTACATGCCATCCTATTTTGCTTCATATCTGGTTGTGCCTCGTGATTCTTTGAGTGCTCCTGTGTATATGTCCACACATGTGAGAGATTCTATCGTAGTAGATCGTGTCTATCATTCTTGCATGGTTACCATGGGAAGTCTCGCGATTAGAGTGGATCTTCTACTTCTTGATATGGTAGATTTTGATGTCATCTTGGGTATGGATTGGCTATCACCTTATCATGCTATATTAGATTGCCACGCTAAGACGGTGACCTTAGCCTTGCTGGGGTTGTCTCGATTAGAGTGGAGGGGGACTCCTGGCCATTCTACCAGCATGGTTATCTCTTATTTGAAGGCTCGGCGTATGGTCGAGAAGGGGTGCCTAGCTTATTCGGCCTATGTTCTTGATTCTAGTGCGGAGGTTCCTTCCATGGATTTAATGCCTGTTGTTCGTGAGTTTCCAGAGGTATTTCCTACAGACTTGTCGAGGATGCTGCCCGACAGGGATATTGATTTCTGTATTGATTTGGCTTCGGGCACTCAGCCCATTTCTATTCCGCCCTACCGTATGGCCCCGCCAGAGTTAAAAGAGTTGAAAGATCAGCTGCAAGATTTGCTTGATAAGGTCTTCATTAGACCTAGTGTCTCACCCTGGAGTGCGCCTATGTTGTTCGTGAAGAAGAAAGATGGATCAATGAGGATGTGCATGGACTATCGGTAATTGAACAAAGCCACAATCAAGAACAAGTATCCATTGCCGAGGATTGATGACTTATTTGATCAGCTTTAGGGTGCCAAGGTGTTTTCGAAGATTGATTCAAGGTCTGGCTACCATCAATTGAAGATTAGGGCATCCAATGTCCCTAAGACGACTTTTCGAACTCTGTAAAGGCATTATGAGTTTCTAGTAATGTCATTTGGGTTGACTAATTCCCCAGCAACATTTATGGATCTGATGAACCTGGTGTCCAAGCCCTACTTGGATTCCTTCGATTGTATTTATTGATGATATTTTGATCTACTACCGTAGTCGAGAGGAGCATGAGTAGCATCTTCGAATTGTACTTTTGACTCTGAGAGACAGCCAGTTATATGCTAAGTTTTCAAAGTGTGAGTTTTAGTTGGAATCGGTCGCTTTCTTGGGGCACGTCGTATCGGCAGAGGCCATACAAGTGGATCCTAAGAAGATTGAGGCAGTTCAGAACTGATCTAGACCCGCTTCAGCTACGAAAATCTGGAGTTTCCTGGGTTTGGCGGGTTATTACTGCCGATTCGTGTAGGGTTTTCCTCTATATCAGCCCCATTGACCAGATTGACCCAGAAGGGTGCCCTGTTCAGATGGTCAGACGAGTGTGAGTTGAGCTTTTATAAGATCAAGACTGCTTTGACTATGGCGCCGGTGTTGGTGTTGCCCACGGGTTCAGAATCTTACACGGTGTATTGTGATGCATCTCGTGTTGGGCTCGATGCAGTATTGATGCAAAATGGCAGGGTGATCGCATATGCGTCACAATAGTTGAAGGTTTATGAGTAGAATTACCCTGTTCATGACTTAGAATTGGCGGCCATTGTTCATGTGCTGAAGATTTGGAGGCACTATCTTTACGGCGCGTCATGCGAGGTATTCACGGATCATCAGAGTTTACAATACTTTTTCAAGTAAAAGGATCTCTAATTAAGGCAGAGGAGGTGGTTGGAGCTGTTAAATGATTATGATATCACCATTTCGTATCATCCCGGGAAGGCCAATGTGGTGGCCGATGCCTTGAGTAGAAAGGTAGTGAGTATGGGCAGCTTGCGTATATTCCAGTTGGTGAGAGGCCGCTTGCTGCGGATGTTCAGGCTTTGGCCAATCAATTTGTGAGGTTAGATGTTTCAGAGCCCAGTCGTGATCTAGCTTACACCGTCGCTTGGTCTTCCTTGTACGAGCGCATCAGAGAGCGGCAGTATGATGACCCTCACTTGCTTGTCTTTAGGGACACGGTGCAGCACAGTAGTGCCAAGCAGGTTACTGTGGGAGATGATGGGGTTTTGAGGATGCAGGGCCGTATTTATGTGCCCAATGTAGATGGACTTCGTGAGTTGATTCTTGAGGAAGCCCACAGTTTCCCGTATTGTATTCATCCCGGTGCCGCCAAGATGTATTAGGACTTACGACAACATTATTGGTGGAGGAGGATGAAGAATGATATAGTTGCATATGTAGCTCGATTTAAATTGTCAGCAAGTTAAGTACGTCCATTAGAGACTTGGTGGGTTGCTTTAGTTAGAGATTCCCGAGTGGAAGTGGGAGCGTATCACCATGGATTTTTTTGTTGGACTCCCACGGACTTAGAGGAAGTTCGACGCGGTATGGGTCATTGTGGATAGGTTGACCAAGTCAGTGCATTTCATTCTTGTGGCAGTTACCTATTCTTTAGAGCGGTTGGCTGAGATTTACATCCGTGAGATCGTCCACCTTCACGGCGTGCCCGTGTCTATTATTTCTGATCAAGGTACGCAGCTCACCTTGCACTTCTGGAGGCAGTACAACATTAGTTGGGCACGCAGGTTGAATTGAACATATCATTTCATCCCCAGACAGACGGACAGTCCAAGCGCACTATTTAGATATTAGAGGACATGCTTCGCGCTTGTGTTATGGCTTTCGGGGGTTCTTCGGATCAATTCTTGCCACTGGCAGAGTTTGCCTACAACAACAGATACCATTCGAGCATCCAGATAGCTCCCTATGAGGCATTATATGAGAGGCGATGTCGTTCACCAATTGGATGGTTTGAGCCGGGGGAGGCTCGGTTGTTGTGTACAGATTTGATACAGGATGCTTTGGACAGATCAAGATTATTTAGGATCGACTTCGCACAGCTCATCCCATTGTTAGATTTCAGTTCGGTCCATTTGGAAAAGGATTTGACTTATGAAGAGGAGCCGGTGGCTATTCTAGCTCGGCAGGTCCGACAGTTGAGGTCTAAGAGTTATCCTTCAGTTTGAGTGCAGTAGAGAGGTCAGCCGGTCAAGGCAGCCACTTGGGAGTCCGAGTCGGACATGTAGAGTAGATATCCACACCTTTTCACCAGCCCAGGTACTTTTCTATGTCCGTTCGAGGTCGAACGGTTGTTTCAGATGTGGATAATGTGATGACCTGATAGGTCATCTAGAGTTTTAAACCTTAATTCTGTGTTTCGAAACCACAAATAACTCCTTTTAGTCTTTCTCGATTTACTTTTCGGAAGGTTTTATGTGAAAAATTGATAAAATGTGAAATGTGCCTTAAAGATCCATTTACGTTGACTTCGGTCAATATTTTGAGCAAACAGATTCGGATCCGTGTTTTGACGGTCCCGATGGGTCCGTATCATGATTTGGGACTTGGGCGTATGTTCGGAATCAAATTCGGAGGTCCCTAGCTCGAGTTATCGCATTTTTCTCAAAAATTTAAAGTTTAAAGGTTTAAAGAATTTAAAGATTTGGCCAAAGTTTGACTTTGTTGCTACCGGGTCCGGATTCTCGTTCCGGAGCTTGGTATAGGTTCATTACTATATTTATGACTTGTCTGCAATGTTTGGTGCAAAACGGAATTAGTTTGACGTGATAGTTGTTAAAATAGAAATCCTTAAGTTTCATTGAAAATTTCATTTGATTTGGTGTCTGATTCGTAGTTCTAGGTGTTATCTTGATATTTTGATCGCGTGAACGAGTTCATATGAGGTTTTTAGACTTGTGTGCATGTTTGGTTTGGAGCCCCGAGGGCTCGAGTGAGTTTCGGATAGGCTACAGAGTGAATTTGGACTTAGAATCATAGTTGGTGCAAGTGTGTGCTCTGGTGTTGTCCGTAGATCTCACATTTACAAGGTCTGGCTGGCAAATGCGAGTGTCACATTTGTGGAGAAGACTTTGCATTTGTGATCAGGGGCTGGGGGGTTGGTTTTCGCATTTGCGAGATCTTGGGTCGCATTTGCGATCTCCTCAGGTTCGCATTTGCAAACATATTGTTCACATTTGCGAAGGCAGCAAAGATGGGGGACCTTCGCAATTGCGAAGGATTTCTCGCATTTGTGGGGTTCGCTATTGCGAACCCTAAGTCGCAATTGCGATATCTGCGCCTGGTCAAAAGTTGATTTACACGGGAGTTTTGTTCATTCTTTCAAATGTTCAACCCTAGAAACCTTAGAGGCGATTTTCCAAGGGCTCTGCTTCCCCAATTCATTGGTAAGTGATTCTAACCTACTTTGTTTCAATTACCCCTTTCATTTCCTAAGATTTCAACCAAAAATCTAGGATTTTCTTGGTAGAGATTGGGGATTTGGGTAGAGTTAGGGATTTTTGTAAAAATTGGAATTTAGACTTCAAATTAAGGTCAAATTTCGAAACAAATTACATAACCAGGCTCGGGGGTGAATGAATAATTGGATTTTGGTTCGAATTTCGGCTTTGGACCAAGCGGGCCCGGGAGTTGACTTTTGTTGACTTTTTTAATAATGACCCAAATTGAGCCTTTTTCATTTGTGGGTAGTTCCTAAGGTATTTTAAATCGTTTGGTTGATAATTTGCTAGATTTGGTTGGTTAGGAGGCTTTTCCGAAAGGCAAAGCCGTGGTTGAGCTTTGAGTCAATTTTGGAGCGAGGTAAGTGTTGTGGTTAACCTTAACTTGAGGGATTAGTACTTGTTTGCCTACTTGCTACGTGTTTAAATGTTAGGGTACACCATGCATGTGAGGTGACGAGTACTTATGCGTTGTTGTTGGGTTAAAGCATACAGGTGGGACTTGTTTCTTGTAATTTATATCCTTGTTTGATTACGATACTGTAAGGCCCTGCAAAATTGCCAAGAAATTTAAGGTGTAGTGGTGTTGAGGTAGGCTTATGTGTCTGAAGGTTGTAGAAATTCACCGCGGTTCAAACCTTGTGTTGAAGAATGCACTGAGGAGTTGGTGGAAATTTTTGCAGAAGAAGGCAATTCTGCGGTCGATCGCAGAACCATTTTGCGGGCCGCATAATGGTCGCAGAGTTGAGCAGGGAGTTATTGAATTTTGAAAGTTGTTTTGCGCCCATTCTACGGTTGCATAATTCATTCTGCGGCCGCATAAGTGATCTGCGGACCCCAGATTGGTCTAGTGCAGCCTAGTTCCGGGCATCAGTTTTGCGGTCCTTTTTGCAGACCACATACTTGTTCTGTGGTCAGTTCTGCGACCGCAGACCTGAGTTAGGAGGGTCCATTTCCCTATTTTTATAACCCCGACCCCATTTTGATAAATAGCCTTTGGGGCTTATTTTTGGGCGATTATCTGATGATTTTAGAGATAAGTGAGAGTATTCTAGAGAGAGGAAGAAGCTCAAGTGCTTTTTTTCATCAAAATCTTGTCCAAGCTTTGAAATCCAACAAGGAAATTCACAAGATCTTCACTCAAGAAGCAAGGTTCCATACCCTAGTTTTCAATTTCGAATTCGGGTAGAAGATGATTGATTGAGAGTATGATTCTTGGGTGTGAGAGAATTATGTATACATGCATGTATCAATAAGGTTTGTGGAAGATTGTTGAGCCCAAATAGGTAAAGATTAGGTTGTGAAGAGAAAGAAGTCTTGCGGAAGAACTTTGTAACCAATTTGCACATCTAGTGTATGATAAAATGCTCAAATGAGCTGAGACTATGAGTATCTTCCTAATTTGTGTTCAATTTTGTTATGTCTCAAAATGGATTGGGATTGCTAGGATTTAAAAACTGTGTAGTGAATTAAGGGGTGCTCTTGAAACGATATTGATGTGGGATGTTCAAGCTAGTAAAATTAAATCTCAAATTGCATAACGTGCCTAATCCCTCATGTGTTAAAGATTGTCTATCGTGACTTCATTATGTTATACCCTTTGTGGGATGAAGATATTGTATGAAATCAATGTGATTTAGCACCCATTTCTCATATGATGAAACCTTATGAACTTACACTGCTACGGCCAAAGGTGCCAGATGGTTGATTTGAAGGGGAACTCTATTGTACAAACTATTATAGTTTAGGACACTATATTTTGGTATTGTGTTTACACCTCCACCTGCATATATTGGGGTGAGGCAGCGGGTCCGCTTTGTGTAGTGTTGTGATTTGTGAGTACACATCCACCAGCATATATTGGGGTGAGGCGGCGGGTCCGCTTTGTGTAGTATTGTGATATTGTGAGTACACCTCCACCCGCATATATTGGGGTAAGGCGGTGGGTCCGCTTTGTATAGTATTGTGGTATTGTGAGTACACCTCCACCCGTATATATTGGGGTGAGGCGGCGAGGCCGCTTTGTGTAGAGTTCCTGGTATTGTGATCGCACCTCCACCCGCATACATTGGGGTGAGGTGGCGGGGCTGCTCTGTTTAAAGATAGTTGTAGAGGATCCGCGACTTGAAGTTTGTAAATGTTATTGAAAGCTCTTACTAAATTTGTTGTGGCTTTAACGGCTAACTAAGCCTTCTATTGTTACCATAACTCATCGTAAGTCATATTGTATTTCCAAGTCCTTGAATAGGTGTTTAGTTTTCATACCAGTACTATTTGACATTTACTAATGTCCCTTTTGCCGGGGGCACTGCATCTTTAATGGATGCAGGTGGTTCCACAGCAGAAGACATTGACCAGTGATAGCAGTACGCTCTTCTCCCTGCTGACTTGGTCAGCCCCACTTCTTTCCGGGATTGTGCATCTTTTGGTTCGTATTTATTCTGTTTTGAGGACTAGCCGGAGCCTTGTTGCCGACATTATCATTGTACTCTTCTATATCTATTAGAGGCTCCGTAGACATAGTTTGGTTATGTATTAGAGTGAGAAAGTTAAACTAAAGATGTCGTAATTGTATCTCATGCTTCCACTGTAAAATTATGGTTGTGAAATGTATTGTTTTGGAGACGTATAAATGAAGTATCCAATGGTAATGGAACTAGTGTTGTCCATGAACCCTCGTGGTATTAATTAAAGAAGTTTATATTCTCTTTATTTATAGGTGAGTTGGGTAGAAGGAAGTTCAGCGGGCTTGCTCGGCCGGGTTATCTCGGTTGAGCGCAGGTCGCGCTCCCCGAGTTCGGGGCCGAGTTCGGGGCGTGACAAACTTGGTATCAGAGCCTAAGGTTTTAAAGTGTCCTAGGATGTCTCGGAACCATGTCTAGTAGAGTCCTTCTTATCGGTGTGTTGTCGACCACATCTATATTTAGGAGGCTACTTGTGCACTTAGGAATAATAACCTTCTTTGATGTTCTCAATCGTGCCGAAGCTGATTGTAAGATTGTTCCTTCTTTAACTTGTGCTTCACTATGACTTTCAGTACATGGCGCTTAGGAAGAAGGCAAGAACTGGCCGAGGAGGCACTGTCACCCCAAGTGTGGCGGTTGATTCGATATTTGATGATGCGGGTGAGCATCCGAGGGGTGAGGGTATTTTCCCAGTTACTACACCGCCTAAATCCACTATTCCTGCTGAGACTGCACCAGTTCTTACACCTAGTGAGGGTGCAACGATCCCTCCAACTGATATTTCAGTTCCACCTCCAGCTCCAGCTTCTGGTTCTGCTGTGTCTGATGGGGATCTTAGGGGAGCCATATAGATGTTGACTCAGATAGTGGCCTCCCAGGCCCAAAGATCAAATGTTGCACCTGCTTCTTCTAGTCAGCCAGGGGATTCCGCTAGTTCCAGGGTGAACAAGTTTATCCAGTTGGATCCTTCAGTGTTCACAGGTACTGATCCTGAGGAGGACCCCCAGGACTTCATTAATGAGATGCACAAGACTCTCCGAGTTATGCGTGTTACTGAGACGGAGGGAGTGGAGTTGGCCTCCTACCGCCTGAAAGGGATGGTCTATTCTTGGTTTGAGATGTGGGAGGAGTCCTGTGATGAGGGGAGCCCTCCGGCGAGGTGGAGTGAGTTCACCGATGCTTTTATGGATCATTTATTGCCTGCCGAGACTAACGCGGCCCGTGCCGCTGAGTTTGAGATCCTGAAGCGGGGTAGCATGAATGTGTGGGAGTACCATATGGAATTTGCGCGACTGTCCAAGTATGCTATTCACATGTTGCCTACTGTGGAAGCTAGAGTGTGCTGATTTGTGCAAGGCCTTAGCTCCTTGGTTACTAATGAGGCCGCTACGGCTACCTTGAATTCTTATATGAACTATGGAAAGATGGTGGCCTTTTCTCAAGCTACAGAGGATCATAAATTGAAAAATAAAAGGGAGCATGAGGGTAGCAGCAAGGCCTGGACCGCGAGCAACTTGGGTGGTTCTTATGGTGGTGGTAGGTCGGCATTTAGGGGAGGGTCATCAGGGCCATATCAGTCATTCGCTCAGTGTTCGATGAGTGCACCACCATCCAGGCCCGGTCAGGGCAATAGGGGACCCCACCAGCAGGGTCAGCCTGGAGGGAGATTCCAGCGGCAGCGGAGGCCCCCATGCCCTAAGTGTGGGAGGATACACTTTGGGGTCTGCTTCATGGACCTACCTATATGCCACTGGTGCGACGTGAGGGGTCACATTCAGAGGAATTGTCGCTCGTCCCGCCGAATCATGGGTAGAGGTGCCACGCAGCTAGCTATCTCTGTAGCTACTACATCCACAGCACCTCCTCCAGCTCGAGGCACCCCAGCACCTGTAGGGTGTGGTGCAGCTAAGGGTTGTGCATAGTGTTCGGGAGGTCCCAGTAGATTTTATGCTATGCGGAGGCATCGGGATTCAGAGGCTTCTTCAGATGTTATCACGAGTATATTGACTGTCCGATCCTATGATGTATATGCTCTTATTGATCTCAGTTCCACTTTATCCTATGTCACTCCCTATGTTGCTATGGAATTTGGGATAGAACCGGAATAACTTCATGAGTTGTTCTATGTATCTACTCCAGTTGGTGAGTCTATTGTGGCCGCACGAGTCTATAGGGATTGTGTTGTCACGGTGCATGGCCGAGACACTATTGCCAATCTCATTGAATTGGAGATGGTTGATTTTGATGTAACAATGTTGGATGGACTAGCTTTATTCATGTTTTTCCAAGCTTGACTGTCGAACCAAAATCGTTAGGCTTGGGTTTCCAAATGAGTCAGTAATTGAATGGAAGGGGGAGGATGTAGTGTCGAAGGGTAGATTTATTTCTTACCTTAAGGCCATGAAAATGACTAACAAGGGGTGTATTTACCATTTGGTCGGGGTTACGGACACCGATGCTGAGGCACCTTGATGTGCCGGGTAATTTCGGCACATTTACATATTATTTGCTTGGAGTTTTACTTGTTCCACTTGTTAATTATCATGATATTCACTTAGTTTTAGTGTAATTTCGGTATATTGAGGGAAGAAACCCAGAAGCATGAAAAGAAGTCCAAAAAGCTGTCCAAAGGCAAGAAAAGAGTTCAAGAGTATAGCAGGTTCAATTCTGCGACTGCAGAACAGCTACGCGAGTCGCAGAAGTTGCAAGAAGATCGCAGAGGCACACAGAAGTTCAAGCCAAATTTCAAGTTGAGAATGCGGTCGCAAATGCGACCGCAGAACAAGAATGCTAACCGCATTATCATCGCAGACACGAACAGAGTTTGAGGTGAAAAATAGAGTGGAAATCACGATCGCATTCTGCGATCGCAGAGTCAATCTGCGGACCGCATTTTCAGATGCGATGAGAGGGAAACTGACTGGTAGGATCTGCGATGGAAAGTGAAGTTTCTGCGAACCGCATTCCTGCTCTGCGACAGGAATGCGATCGCAGACGTGCAAATAGGTCAAACTTAACTGCTGCTCGCCTCGGATTTTGGGCCTCTATAAATAGCTTTTCTAGGGTTGTGTAAAGAGAGATTGGTCAGAATTCAAAGTGCAAAGTATTGCTTTTGGTTATTTTCGAATTTAGAGAGATTTTTAGGTGACCAAAAGAGAGAATTTGATATTCTTGTAAGATCAATTCAATTATTCTTATTTGTTCTTCAGTTTTTAACATGTGTAGCTAAACTCTAATACTGAGGTTGTGAACCCTAGATGGGCAGAATGTTATTGAAAGATTGATATTGATTCCAATTTCGAAAGAAGCTTGATATTTATTTATTTCTCGTTCTGAATTTAATCGTTAATGGTTGCAAACATTAACGAGTGCCAATTTACGCTATCGTATCTTGGAAAAGTGAGATAGAGTTTGGTAGAGATAAATAACAATAATTCAAGGCTTTAACCCTTGTTTAACGAAATTACTTAGGAATAAGTAGATTTCAATTTGGCGAATAATTGGGTGTTCTTAATTTTAACTCTTTAGTATTCGGGAGAATCATAAGAGGATACGTTGTCTAAGTGTTGGGAAACATTGGATAACACGTTAATAAGAACTGATTGCATATCAAGAACGGATGTCAATATCAATATCAATATCAATGCATTCTACTACATTAGGGGGAACACAACCTTAGTATCTTAACTTCATATCTTTCCTTTCAAATTATTTTCGAGCTGCAACTATTAGTTTACTTTTCTTTACGTATTCAACATTAATTTACTCTATTTGGTTACTTGATCGAATTACGACTAAGTACAGTATTGCATTAATCGGATAATTGTTTCACGCCTATTCCCTGTGGGATTCGACCCCAACCTTATTGGGTTACTATATTTGACATCGATCGCTTACACTATTGTAAAGGTGTAATTTGAGCGGATCAAATTTTGGCGCCGTTGCCGGGGAATACGGTTTTGAAATTTCTGATTATTGTGTATTTTACTATAAGTCTAATTCCACTTAATTGCACATCGTTTGTTTTGGTGGTTGTAGGTAGAAAGATATGGCAGACCATGTAGATGATGTGGATGTGGAGCAGGAAGAGAATCCGTTTGCCGACATTGAAGAATATATTGAAGATACTAATGCTATAGTACCTCCAGCTATAGGTGCTGCTACGTTCAAAGTAGAACATGGGTTGATTTTGATGCTGAAAGCTGAAGGATACTTCAGAAATTCTACTGATGACGATCCAACGCAGCACCTCAGGAACTTTTTGGGTGTTTGTGCGACGCACAAACAAAACAACATCTCTGACGATGCATTAAGGCTCAGATGCTTTAAGTATTCATTGGCTGGAGATGCGAGGAGATGGCTTCAAAACCTTCCTCCAAATTCCATCCGTTCATGGCCTGAGCTGGTCCGAGCATTCTTGTCAAAGTGGTTTCCACAGAGCAAGAAATCTGAACTCCGGGTGAACAGCTGCATGAAGCGTGGGAGAGGTTCAAATTGTATTTGGTGAGGTCGCCAAACCACGTTTTTCCAGACTCCATTTTGCTGGAAAAGTTCTACATGGGTTTGGACCCCAATCGATAGTGAAGAATGCTGCTGCTGGTTCGTTCATGGATAAGACCTTCGCTAGAGTCACACAGATTTTGGACAAGATGGCTAAACATAATCAAGATTGGCATTCTGAGGACACTACAGGTGGCATTACAATTGGGTCACCTTCAATGAATAACTTAATCAAAGAAAACCAAGAACGAGACCAAGTAATTGCTGAACTTGCCACTAATGTGAATGTCTTGACAAAGTTGTTCACAGAAAATCAGAAGAAAAAAATCAATGTAGTGGAGAATGTGCAACCAATACAAGGTGAAGAATATGAAGAGGCGAATTTTGTCAATAATACTCATGGAGGTTATCAGAGGCAACCTTACCAGGGCCAAGCAACACAAAATAATTGGAGACCAAACCCACAAGGGCAAGGTCCCCAACAATGGCGAAATGATCAAACTGGTCCTAATCAAGGAAATTGGAACAACAGTAACCATTTTCCGAATCGAAGTTCCAACCCCTATGTTCCTCCGAAAGGGCACTATCAGAATCAGGGATCCTCAAGTGAATCTAAATTGGAGAGTATGCTAGAGAGGATATTACAGAACCAAGAGAAGTCAGACATGTCTATGAAAAACATGACTGAGTTGGTTGGTTCCCACACAGCAGCGATACAAAAGTTGGAATTGCAAATGAGGGACCTATCTCGTGAGCAATATCCACAACAAAAAGGAACACTTCCCAGTGACACGATTGCAAATCCTAAAGGAAGTGGAAATTGGTCCAACTGCTCATATCATGGCTATCACGACTAGGAGTGGTAAGACATTAAAGGGTAAAGATGGTGCTGAAAAGTTTCAGAAAGAGGGTGAAATTGAAAGGGATGATGCTGCTGCTGACGTAGGTGAAAATCCAGATATTGTAGTGAACATCGATGAGACTCAGGAAGGGGTAAAGGATAAGGCTGAAGAATCATCAACCGTTCTTCCGCCAATTCCGAGACCTCCTCCTCCTTTTCCTCAGAGACTTGCAAGGAGAGCTGATGACAGCAAGTTTGAAAAGTTCTACGACATTCTCAAGCAACTATCTGTTAATATACCTTTCTTGAAGGCTTTTCAAGAAAGGCCTGGGTTTGCCAAATATCTGAAGGAGTTGATTACAAAAAGGAGAACCATCAGGAACGAGGTGGTAAATGTTACTCACAGAGTCAGTTCTATCATAGCCACCAGCCCAATTCAGAAGAAAGAGGATCCAGGAGCTTTCACTATCCCGTGTACTATTGAAGCGCGAGATTTTGCAAAGGCATTATGTGATAATGGGGCCAGTATAAATCTTATGCCTTTAGCCATCTATAAACAAGCCGGGTTAGGAATGCCGAGACCAACGAGTATGAGGTTGCAGATGGCTGACCGATCCATCAAGAGACCAGTGGGCATTGTGGATGATGTAATTGTGAAAGTTGGAAAGTTTAATATTCCTGCTGATTTTGTGATCCTCGACTGTGCTGTAGAGAAAGAAATCCCCATTATACTGGGAAGACCTTTCTTAGCAACTGGACGAGCTCTTATGGACTCGGAGCCCAATGAAATTAAGTTCCGGGTAAATAATGAAGAAGTCACATTTCAAGCCAGCAAAGGGATGAAGATGCCAACGGAGTATGAGAATATTTCGCTAATTGGTATTATTGATGAAGTTGAGGAAGCCATTGAGATGAAGATGGAAGAACAATGTTTTGGTGAGGCACAGCCAGCCATATTGGTGAACTTTGATGGACATGACTTGGATGGGTTCATGGAGTCGGTGAATGCATTAGAAGGTCGTGGTTCCTATTCTTATATTCAACCAAAGCTGTCCTTGGATTTGGAGAATCGAGCCACACCTCCAGCAAAGCCTTCCATTATTGAACCACCTAAATTAGAGCTCAAGCCACTTCCATCACATTTGAGGTATAAATTTCTTGGTTTGAATAACACTTTACCGGTAATTGTGTCGTCTTTGTTGAATGATGTGCAGGTAGAGCAGTTGCTGCAAGTTCTGAAGGAACACAGACAGGCACTCGGATGGACGATCGCGGACATCCTGGGTATTCCAGCAGGAATTTGTGAGCACAAGATTCAACTTGAAAACGGTACAAAACCAAGTGTGGAGCACCAGATAAGGCTAAATCCAGCAATGCAAGAAGTGGTGAAGAAAGAGATAATAAAATGGCTAGATGCAGGAGTTGTTTACCCTATTGCCGATAGCTCGTGGGTGAGTCCAGTACAGTGTGTGCCAAAGAAAGGAGGTATGACCGTGGTCAAGAATGAAAAAAATGAGCTGATTCCAACACGAACTGTAACTGGATGGCGAGTATGCATGGATTACAGGAAGCTCAACAGTGCACGTGCAAGGATCACTTCCCTATGCCTTTTATTGATCAAATGCTTGATCGGCTAGCTGGAAAGTCCTTTTACTGCTTCCTTGACGGATACTCCGGGTACAATTAGATAAGTATTCCTCTGGAAGATCAGGAGAAGACAGCGTTCACCTGCCCGTATGGGACATTTGCCTTCAGTCGAATGCCCTTCGGCTTATGCAATGCTCCAGCTACATTCCAGCGGTGCATGATGTCGATTTTTTCGGATATGGTGGAAGATTTCCTCAAAGTCTTTATGGATGATTTCTCGGTAGTCGGGGAAACAGTTGAGCAATGCTTGAAAAATCTCAAGACAGTGTTGAAATGATGCGAAGAAACAAACCTTGTATTGAACTGGGAAAAATGCCACTTTATGGTGGACGAAGGTATTGTTTTGGGGCACAAAATCTCTAGACATGGTATTGAGGTGGATAAAACAAAGATTGAGATCATCTCCAAGCTCCCTCCTCCCACATCAGTGAAAGGTGTCCGTAGCTTTCTGGGGCATGCGGGATCCTACAGAAGGTTCATAAAAGATTTCTCAAAGATTGCACACCTAATGTGTAAACTCTTAGAGAAAGATACCAAGTTTATCTTTGATGAAAAATGCCTCGCTGCTTTTGAAGAGCTGAAAACGAAGCTCA
>MCJB01005347.1:3616-62090 GCA_002018475.1 Nicotiana obtusifolia
TATATATATATATAAAATTGGAATTGGTATAGTTATTAAAGTAATAATTACATAGCCTAGTAATTACACAACATAGTAAGTACAACGACCTATTTATTTGTCATAACGTAATCACACTGTAATTACAAGCGTACTGTTTGGTTGCACAAATATAATTACACAGTTAGATTAAATTTTAATGAAATAATTATCAAAACTTAAAAGTAAATATAATAAATATATTCCTATAAATAATTTTTTTATAAGTGTAAATGATATTAGATTTGGTTTTTAAGATGCATATTTTTTCTTGAATGTAATTAATTAGTAATCATATATTTATTACTAATACTGTAAACATAATTTTATTTTTATATATATTCCAAATTAAGAATATTTAGTTTAATTAATTATAAAAACTGAAAACATACATTTTGTAAGAACATCATCATATGCATGTTTGATAAAATAAATTAATATTTATAAATATAATGTCAGATAATTATTCAAATATTTGACAAAACTAATCTATCAATTCTAACTAAAAAATGAACAATACAATGTGAATTAACAAGCCCAATACTATTAAAATAAGTAAATTGGAACCATAAATATAACACAATTTCAAAATCCAAAAAAATATAATAAAATAGTTTAACTTATTCCAAATTCCAATATAATAAAAATAAATTCCAATACAACTTAAGATTAGGAAACATAAAAAGTTTATAACCTCATTAAACAATGAAATTTTACTTTAATGGCATCACTCATTATATGCCACATTTCTTAATGACTCATTATTTCTAATATTAGGGTGTAGTTTAAAAAACTAGAACAATAACGCAGTTACGCTAAATGAAGAAAATAAAATAAATAAGAAATAAAATATATGAGTAATTACATGGAATCACAAGAAGTAAAGGTAGAGAAATAAAAGATAAATAATGCACAAAAAAAATATTTTTTAAAAATTAAAAAAATTAAAAAAGTAATTAAAAAGTAAAAAATTAAAATAAAGAAATTAAAAAGTATTCTTGTAATTACATAGTGTAATTACCACCAATTCTCACATTCCCCTTGAGAATTGGAGAGTGTAATTATACCTCTCCAATTACACCCAGTTTCATGCTGACCAAGTAATTTCTTTGCTAGACAAACATGCCAAACTATATAATTACGTTCAATTACATCCAAATCCAATTCTTAGGTGGCTTTCCAAACAAGTTCTTAAGGGACTGCTTGCTAGCATAATTTCCTATTTAAAAAACTAGTATTGCCATGAATAGAGTTGCAGTCAAAGACCCTAGGAAAGTTCAATCGAGAATTGAATTATTGTTCATGGAATTTCGAATATACTAATACTAGTACTACCTCAAATATCTTAACTAGCTTTTATACGTAAATTTTGTTGAAACTTAAAAAAGTAAGTTTTTGAAGATAAGATAAAAAATAATTTTTGAAAATTAAAATTGTATTTGGACATAATTTTACTTGAAAAGGATTTAAAAGTTTTGTGAGTAGAAAACTTCAAAAACTATTCTAGAGCTGTTTTTGGGATTTGAACATTTTATTTTCAAATTTGCCAAAAAATGATTAAAATCAATAAACAACCAAATAATTAAAAAATAAAATTTAGCCCCCATTTGGCCATAGATTTTGCCAATTTTTTTCCAAAAAATATTTGGCAAAACCTTTTTGTTTATAGATTTTATCCTAATTTGGCAGATTTTGAACACATAATTTCTAAATCCCAAAACTAGCTCTACACCTGTTTTTGACCCAAAATATTATCGTTTGGATTTTTTAACAATTTTAAAAATTACTCCAAACTTTTGTATTTTATAAAAAAGTCCACCATCAATTATGACCCAACTAATCCACCAGCTAGTTACTATCATTTTTTTTGACTGATGGATCTTGTAATATTATTGCAATTTGACGAATTGTAGTAGCTAGTAATTGTATTATTAGCAATTAATATTAAAATTAGGTTATGTTTTTAGGATAGTGTAATATGTAGTTCATTATAAAAATGATAATTTTGTGCCAAACATATCTATGTTCAGGACTATGCTTTGTTATAATAATAATAATGAATGTCATCGATGAAGGTTCTGCATATACAAGATTAGCAAGTTTGTTTGTTTGGTATTTGTAATGACTCAGCCTGTCGTTTTGAGTATTACAGCCCCGCTCCCCCACTTACTGCTCATTTTGTGCTTTACAGTTGTTATGTGACTTGCCGGAGTAATTAGTTAGGGTCCGGTAAGGTTTCGAAATAAATTGAGACACTTAGTCTCAAAGATGAAAACTTAAGTTGAAAAGGTTAATCGGGTGTTGACTTATGTGTAAACGACCCCGGAATAGAGCTTTGATGATTCTAATAGGTCCGTATGCTGATTTTGGACTTAGGAGTGTGTCCTAAAAATTAATTGGAAGTCCGTAGTTAAATTAGGCTTGAAATGGCGAAAATAGAAAATTTAAAGTTTGGAAGTTTGATCGGAGTTGATTTTTTGATATCGGGGTCGGAATCTAGTTCTGAAAACTTTTATAGGTCCGTTATGTCAAATTTGAGGTCAATCTGACTTGATTTGATAAGTTTCGGCATCGAATGTAGAAATTGAAATTCGTTAGTTTTCATTAGGCTTGAATTGGGGTGCGATTCGTCGTTTTAACGTTGTTTAATGTGCTTTGAGGCCTCGACAAAGTTTGTATGATGTTTTAGGACTTGTTGGTATATTTGGTTGAGGTCCTCGGGGCCTCGAGTGAAATTCGGATGGTTAATGGATCAAATTTGGACTTAAGAAAAAATCTGGAAATTTTGGCCTTCTGGTGCAATCGCAGCTGCGGAATTTTGATCGAAGGTGCGAGCAAGCAGAAGAGGCCTGGCGAGGGGCTGAGCAGTGTGCGCAGGTGCGGAGCATTTGCCGCATCTGCAGAGTCGTAGAAGCGGCTTCTTGATTGCAGAAGCCTAAGGTCCGCAGAAGCGGACAGAGCCTCGCAGAAGCAACACCAAGGTTGTAGAAGCGGAGGCAGGGGAAGTTGAGCAAAACCGCAGAAGCAGTAGATTTTTCACAGATGCGGTTAATTTTTTCGCATAAGCAGAACCTCTAAACAGTATACAAAATAAGAGGGTTCCGAGCTTTTGCCATTTTTGGACATTTCCAACATGAGTTGAGGCGATTTTTGAGCGAGAATTCACGGAAATCTTGAGGTAAGTCACTTGTAATCATTGTTAGTCAATAAATATTGATTTATCATCGAGTATTTCGACTAGATTACGTATTTTTTGTGGTGAAATTCGAAGATTTGGGCCTAGAGATTTCAAAATAAGAATTTAAGATTGGAGGTCAAGTTGATGTCGGAATTTGGTAAATTTGGTATGGTTGGAGTCGTGGTTGAATGGGCGTTCATGTTTTGTAACTTTTGTCGGGTTCCGAAACATGAGCCCCATTGACGATTTTTGAGTTGAATTTCGTATTTTGTTGGGAAATTTAGTATTTTCATATGGAATTGATTCTTGTAATTTGTGTTGATTGTATCGAATTAATGACTAGATTCAAGGCATTCGGAGGCCGATTCGCGAGGCAAGAGCATATTGGAATAAAGAACTTGCACGATTTGAGGTAAGTAACACTTCTAAACTTGGTTATATAGGTATGAATCCATGAATTTCGTGTTATATGAATTGTTTGGAGGTGGCACACATGCTAGTGACGGGCGTGTGGACGTGCACCACATAAATTGTGACTTAATTGATTTGGTGAAGTTGCATAATCAAATAATCACGTCATTATCCACATATCCTCCACATGTTAGAGGAAATTGAGCTGAGACTCATATTAAAGATCATATTTAGGCTACGTGCCAATATTTTTCGGACCCACAGAGGTCTTATTGCTATTGAATTACTTGTTTAAATTTATAATTTTGTACTCAATCACATCTATTATTTGCATATCATATCTCAGTCTCTGTTGTCATTCGTTAATACATCATATCATCATGTCGGGTTGATTTTCATGTCACTGAGAGCTCGAGAGACTGGATATTTTGAGTGATATTTATGTGATCGGGCTGCACGCCGCATCATGTTTTATTTATTTATGCCTGGATCTGGCTATTATAACGCTTGGGCTGAAGGAGCCCTTACGGAATTTGCACCCCCCATAGTGAGCGCGGTTGATTTTATATTTAGGGATGTATCTTTCGTGGGCATGGATCTTGCCCGAAGCTTTTATATTGAGGCATGGATCTCCCCTGGGCATGGATCTTGCCCAAATTATTTATATTGAGGGATGGATCTTCCGTGGGCATGGATCTTGCCCGAATCATTTACATTTTGGGATGGATTTACCCTGGCATGGATCTTGCCTAATTATCTATATTGAGGGATAGATCTTCCCTGGCTGGATTGTCCTTACACAGTACTGAGCGACTGACTGTCAGTTGATATTATATTTGGGATGGATCTTCCCTGGGCTGGATTGGCCATATATAGTACTGAGTGATTGAGTATTTTGAGATTTGTGAGTACACGAGGTTTTCACTGAGATGCATCACATATAGTATGTACATTGGCATGTAGATATAGAGATGTTATATTCCTCATATCATTCAGAATTATTCTATTTTACTTGTACTAAGTTTAACTGTTAAACTTGAAAGCATGCCTATATTTCTGTGCTGTTATTTCTATACTGGACTGTACCTGTTTGAGATCGTCACTACTTTCAGCCTAAAGGTTAGTCTTGTTACTTATTGAGTACATGAGGTCGGTTGTACTCATACTACACTCTGCACTTCCTGTGCAGATCCAAGTGCTTCTGGATACGGCAGCCGCTATATTTCAGAGTTTTATCTGTTGGAGACTATCGAGGTAGCTGCTTGGCATCCGGAAACCTTGTCTCTCTTTCCTTTCAGTTGTTTGTATTGTTCTATATTTCCAGACAGTGTTTTATCAGTCAGACATGTCATCATTTAGATGCTCATGTACTCAGTGACACCGAGTTTTGGGAGTGTATTGTATCAGTATTTGTGGGGTTTTCTATTAAATCTAAGTATCATGTTTTCAAACTTAAAAGATTATAGCATTTATTAAGGTTATCAGCTTGCCTAGTATTGCAATAGACGCCATCACGACATGCGAATTTTGGCTCGTGACAGTATTGTTGGGTATTTTTGATAGTTTATAGAACTTATGGGTATAAGTTACATTTCCTGGTTTTTCAACAAAAAAAAGTGAAATATGTTTTGAATAATTATGTCCAAGACCAAACTTCACCCAACTCAAATTTTCTAAAACAAATTTAAGAATCTATTGTCAAACGATAGCTTAAAAAAATTTCAAATTCTATGGTCAAACGGGAACTTAATATTTTAAGCTCAATGTCCGAGGTCCTACTTGATACCAATGTTTTAATAGGCGTGGAGACGAGCCGTTTTACATATGCCTCAGCGAGGTGTAAGCCCCATAGGTATTTAGTTTTTGTTATTTTATAAAATAATATAATTACAGTAAATATTTATAAACAGGTAAAATTGCATTAAAAGAAAAAAAAATTATATATATATAGAGAGAGAGAGAAGAGAGAGAGAGATGTGCGCCATCCCCACAAAAAACTAATCAAAACTATCTATTATACGCTACTTAGAAGCACAGCTAACTTGAGTCGAAAAGAATAAAGTTTTCTACATGGAGGAAAAAAAGGATGACTAGTCTGTAATTTGAACTTTGAACTTGCTGCTATGAAGGAGAATGGAGTTCTCTTTGTATTTGTAAAAAAATATATTGAATATTCATTGCTTTTGGAAGATATTAGCAGACTAGCGGACAAGATAAAGAATTGGGAAAGACCATGAATTAGGGCTTCAATCAATAAAAAAGGTCATGACTTTTAAATTTAATACATTTCAGCTCATTTTTAAAACTTTTGAGTAATTACCAAGCTGACTTTTGAGAATTTGGGTATTATATGAAGGACTTATTCAACAAATTTTATTTTAATTTGAAAAAGTCTTTGAGGCTTACGTATCACTAAAAAAACGCACCTGAAATGCCCGGGCGTACGCCCCGAATTAATGGGCATACGCCTCTTGAGGCTTTCGCCCCACACCATCGCCTCGGGGCGTTTTTGATGCGCTTCATCCCAGGGCTCGCCCTTTAAACGCCTTTTAAAACATTGCTTAATACTTTATTTCTTGTGGAAAAGTAATACAATAGTTAATGTTAACTTTCCCTGGTATTAGTTACTCAATTTTTTTTTTTCACTCACATTATGTTGTTATCAGATGTCGCCAATGTAAATACTCAGAGATAAACTCAGAATTAAGCTTGATAGATTTGACATTTAACACTAAGCTCATTAAAGTTTTAAAATCATAGACTTAAATCTAATATTTGTTGTATTTTAGTGAGATTTTACGTACAAATTTATATTTTGTGTCGGAAGTATTGGATTTAGATAAATTTGACGTCGAAAGGCTACATCCGCCTGGAAATACTCATGCATTATTAGAAATTGTTATATTGTATACCGAGATGAGAATAAGAAGAAAAAAAACTGAAAACCACTATCTTAATATATAATACACCTAAGTCAAATTAATATAACATAGAGTATGAGAAAGTGGGAAAATACAACAAATACTCAAACCTTGCTTATTTGTCGGGTAGAAACTGTCTCATGTAACTATACTCAACGTACACAATCATCTAACGTTATGATTTTTTCACCATCACTAAATTTCAGATTGAGCATGACATCAATATAAGCTAACAGCTTGATCTATTTGCTTGAATAATGATTAAGCAATAAGGCTGAATGAGGGAATTCAAAGCCACAAACAATCTGAAACACTTTTTAACCCCGATTTAATGATTCATTGACTCGACTAACTCGAGTTCAGATTGAGCAAGGTTACTAAAGGAGTAAAACACTCTCTATAGGTAAGTTAATGCTAAAGTTATTTAGTAAAGACGTAAGTAAATTACAATTCCGTGTGGTTGAAAATACAAGGGGATTTAGAGTTCTTAAATAAATCTGGAGAATAAATTGAATTTCGCCAAGACGTTCGAACAAGACAATAACAGTACACTAGATTTAATTCAATCAGCGGACACTCGAAGAATTTTCATAATCCAATCACCAAAAAAAGTCTGCAACTTCATTAATAAGGCTAATGCTAGAAATATGGCACCATTATATTCTCAAATAGCATAGTAATCATCATCAGACGTGTCATCCGACATGTTATATAGATCAAATGAAAATTCAAGATCATCCAAGGAGTCATTATTTACCAGACGGTACAGTTGAATTTATACGTAGTTTCTAGACAAATAAATTAATTTGATCCTAAATTAATAAAATAATCAAAGAATTATGCAATACTTAGTCTTATGATATAGACGAAACAGCAGAAGCAATAGTTTCGGGAACAGAGTTTCCGGGCGCAATAACAATGAAATCAAAAAGTAAAAAGATAAGATTGTATTAAGCTTTGTACAAAATGTAGCGTAAGTTTGCATAAAATTCGTCCCTTTTTACAATGACAACTGAGCTCACTATTTATAGCTATGAAGGGGGTCCTAGGATCGTGCCCTTCTTTAATATCAATTATGAGGGGCATTGATGAAGATATATCGGTAAACATAAATGCCAAATTATCTGGAACGGATAATTGCTCTTAATGCCGTGAAATATTCTCTATAAAATGCTACCGGGCGAAGAGCATTTATCACATCCTTATGAATGTTATTCTTTCCGGTGACAAACAAAGCAGTTGCCTTCGGTCTTTGACCATCCCCTATCTTGGGTTCCACGTGTCCCTTTTTTGGACGGCCGCGTGTCATAGCGTATTTTACCCTATACAGATAGTTTCCTTGCTTTCCGTTCACATAATTTTGTGTTACCTGGAAATTGGTAGAAACACTCTTTTGTCGGGAATTACTATAATTTCCTCTGAAGCCTTCTGACGGTTGATTAGACGCACTCCTCTCCGCATTTAATGCCCCGACACGCGTCATCCCATAATTCAGCACAACTTTTGCCAATTATCAAGGTAATCATGGACATGAATTTAGTCGCCAAAATTTTTACTTATACGTATCAACTTTCTCCCTTACACTTCATATTTTTTCCGTTTTCTCTTATCTAACTTGCATCTTGCTTTTCATCTTTTCTCTAATTCTCTTCAAAAGAAAAATTTTCTCCTTCTTCCATACAATGGCTTCTGCCTCAAAACGTACTGATTTTTTAAAAAGCAAGAACAAGGCCGAGGACTCTGCTCTTCTAATAGTGGGCTCCATCATCTCTAGAAGTCTTATTACCACGAAAGACTTCGAAGAGAAATTCCCTACTGCTAACTCTCTTACATGGGCCATCAGTAGGTATCCTTCTTCTATACGTCCTTCTAGAATTCCTGTTGTGAAGGAAGACTGCTGCTACCATGACTTGGATACTACTGCTCTTGATCTATCGGAGCGAGTCACCCTACCCAATGAGGGTTTTACATATATTTACACGTATTCCTTTACTTTGGGTGCATTCTCTTTGAGCGGAGAGCTTGACTCCGTGATTGTGGAGTTTTACCTCCGCTACCAAGTGTGTTTGGCACAAGTAAGTCCTTTTGTGTGAAGGACGGTTGCTTGCCTTCGGCGTTTGTGCCAATAAATTGGAGAGGAGCTAACCTTAGCTCATATGATGAATCTCTATTCTCCCAAAATCTTACGTGGGGGAATGATAAACCTCTACAAGTGTGGCCACCATGCTCTATTGTCTAGTAGGGATGATGACAATGACCGTGGGTGGATGGAATGGTTCGTTGCAGCTGCCACCAACGACATCATTCTGGCAATGGCTCCATCCTTTCCAGCCGCTTGGAGTCGCACTCATAAGCTCCTTGATTAGTATTTTCTTTTACTAATTATTTTTCTATAGCCATATTGATCCTCCATCCTTCACCTGTTTCAGCAACTCGATGGATCCCATTGGTGCTTGAAGGTTTGGACCGGTGGGTACAAAAGATCTTGGACATTACGAAGTCCGAGACTCGCTTGTAAAAAGAACTGGCCCCTAAATACGGGTGGAAGACCAAGAATCATGGTAATTCAAACTCACCTTGTTTCAATTTTTCATGTGAAGAACTTGATTGATCCATTCTAACCTGTCTATGAAATTAGGTCTACCCGAGGGTTCTGTTGTTGTTTCCGAAGAAGATGTCTTGGCTGATCCTGCTGATGCAGCGAGGCTGCTTCAGGAGGCGCTTACTCGAACAGGTGGCTCCGGGCCTACTTCGCTAGCAAATATTTCTTTACGGAGTCCCTGGACGGAAGACAAACAACCGAAGAGAAGACGCTCCTCTTCAGCCGGGGAAAAGTATAAGAGGGCGAGGATCGAGGCCCCCGAGTCATCCCCGGTAGTGATGGTGACTGGCCCTCCTTCCGGGCCGGTCATAGACACTATGACGATTGATGATGATGAAGAATCTAGTGATGAGAGAGCTTCTATATATAGAAGACGGCGATCCTCGTCATCTCAATAGGATGCCCGACCTGTTAAGAAAGTTACACCAACTGAGGACGATGCCTCGGCACTTTGGGGAGTGTTTGATTTGGTAGATAACGTCAACTCCTATTTTCGTGCCCTAATTGTTGCGCCCGGTACTGCGGGGCTGAGCATCGGATCTCTGCCGTATTTGGTTGGCGAGCATCCAACAACCAGCACTGCATTTGATACCTTTGCTTCTCACTCTTCAACTCTGCAGCTTCATCTCCATCTTCACCAACACCAGCAACCGCTACATCACTTCCATCTTCATCCACTCTTCCACCAGCAATTGCTACATCATCTCCACCAGCTGCACCTGACCATGAGGAAGGTGTTCCTCTTCCACAGTCCCCAGTTCATGGGAATTTGGGGAAAAATTATGCTGCCCCTTCCAAAGCTCCACAAAAGAGGAGGAATGTTACTCTTTCGGTCTCTACCAGATGCAACTTGCTATCCTGGCTAGTGGAGCTTGCTAATTATCTGAAGCATTTGACTTCAAAGAAAGACTGGTAAAAGATTCGGGCACTCTCGGGAGAGTGTTTATTGAACAACGCCATGCACAACGTCGCAACGGTACGTTCCTTTCTTCCTTTATTACTCTTTCTGTTTTTGGGTGTGAACATATCCTGAATTTTAACCTTCTTACTTTGTAGGAAAACTTGCTTGCTTCCGAGGGCCTTCAGAGGTTGATTCGTGAAAAGGAAGAGATTACCTCTGCACGGGATCAACTTTTGACAGAGCAGGAGCAACATGTAGCTCGCCTTTCGGAACTGGAAGCCAAAGCTGCTGAGGCTGTTGTATTGGAAGATTGTTTGATACAAAGTGAGCAAGAAGTGGTAACCCTTAGCCAAGAAATTAGCTTGCTGAGGTTTAGATTTGATGAAGTTAGGGCCAAATGGGTTGAAGTCAATAACATCGTTCTTGCTGCAACCGAACGCGAGGCTGCCTCCGCTGAAAGAGTGATCAACTTAGAGGCAGTCTTGAACTCCAAAATTGAAGAGCTTGCTTCTAAGGGGGCGAAACACGGTTAGCTGGAAGAGAAGTGCAGGAAAATTATCGAGCATAATAGGCATTTTAGTTCAACTGTCCGTGACCTTGATGTTAGCCTCAAATCTGCTAGGTCTGCCTGAGTGACCTTGATGTTAGCCTCAAATCTGCTAGGTCTGCCCGGGAAAACCTTTCTGCTGAGGTAACCCAACTCAAAGAAGAACTTAAGCGTCGAGCGGCTTCCCTCGTTGTTGAAAAAATGTACGACATATACAGCATGAGGAGAAAAAACCTTGGAAGAGGCCAAATTTGGTGTCATTGATTTTGATATCAAAATTGCCAAGGCCCGTGAGCTTGCGTTAGCTACTAAAAGTGGTTCTGGTTCTGAGTTCTGGGGAACTGAAGAAGAATCAGAGAATGATGATGTTGAAGGCCAAACTGGTGAAAATATCGAGCCATGGTGGGTCTGTCTACTTCTCCCGGGGGCGCGGACACTTCTCTTCCTCCTGGTTCCGGAGATACTGCAGTTTAGCTTTCCTTTCTTTCCAATTCTTCTACCTGTGCCATTTTGACATGTTTTTATAAATAAAAACATTTTTTGCTCAAGTATTGTTTGAGTCTTCCTTTCATTTGAATATCCATGCAAGTCTTTAAACTTTGCATTTTCTTCTTTTAGAATTTTGCGCAAGCTTTTTAGCGTCTTATACGAAGCTTTGTGTGTATTCTCCCCGAATGCGTTTTTGGCTATGGGCATCAGCCCTTTTTCATGAGGGCTTTGAGAAGTATTTGCACAAGTTTACTTTTTGCGTCCTTTCATATACAGCTCAGGGTGTATCTTTCCCCGAAGGCATTTTTGATTTCGGGCATAAATTCTTCCAGAACCAACCCTTTAACGTGAGGGTTTTTATAAGAGAGGGCCCTCTTATGTTTACAGTGCTCTTGAAGAGGATGTCTTCTGTTCATTACGGCACTAGCATTTGAAGTACTTGTTTAAATTTCAAATGACAAAGTAAATTCATCGCTTAGATAAGAAACAAGATTAAAGAAAAAAAAGGATTTCATTTTATTCCTTCTATTTTCAAAAAGTACATACATAAGCATTTGCTATGCTTAAAAGAAATTGTCATTACTTGTGGCTAACTTGTACAACTTGTTTCTACGGGGCTGACCGTGCAGTCCCCGGTTCCCGATGATGCAATTATATTTCTGATTTTTTGTTTCCCGGTCGACGTGGCAGTCATTATTATCGTATCCTCATATCATTCCCCTCCTAGTGTTCGAATGCGAAGAGTGCGAATTGGAACACTGGAAGTCTTGTATCTTCGAAGATTCCACTAATGCATTGCTAGATAGTCCTTAACTTGGTAACAAACTTTACTTCCCTTTAGAAATTTATGCTTTCGAGCGAAGGATTGTCTAACAACGCTCTAGTGGTTTGTGCTTGTGAATGATCAGGTAATCTTTGCTCCATATCAAACTTAACTTCCCATTGGGAATTTGTTATAGAGCAAAAGATTATCTAACCATCCCTAAGTGGATCTTTGCTTGTGTGTCTTGCTATTAAAGGTCTTATTGCTGCTGTCTTCGTAGTATGCTTTCTGTTGTTGCTTCATTAAAAACCTTGCCAGAAAAATCCAATTGGGACAAAACTGAACGAAGGGAAAAAGAATGCAGCACATACTTTCTGATCGGATAATGTTCATCAGCAATAATATCTTTTGAGGTGTTCTACGTTCTAATTGTTGGGCAAGTTTTCTCCATTTTGGTTTTCCAACTCGTATGAACCTTTCCCGGTGATAGCTGAAACCCGGTAAAGGCCTTCATATGTTGGACCTAGCTTCCCCGTGTTAAGCTCCCGGGTGTTTTGAGTTACTTTTCTTAGGACCAAGTCTCCTACTTTGAAATAACAGATATTGGCTCTAAGATTGTAATACCGCTCCATTCTCTGCTTTTGAGATACCATTCTTACATGTGCCAAATCCCTGCGTTCATCAAGCAGTTGCAAGTTGACTAATATTGCTTCGTTGTTCGATTCTTCATCTGCCTGGAAATATCTCAAGGTGGGTTCCCCTGCTTCCACCGGGATTAAAGCTTCTGCACCGTACACGAGGGAAAAAGGACCCCCTATGCTCGACTTGGCCGTAGTTCGGTATGCCCAAAGAACTCCGGGTAATTCCTCGGGCTAGTTACCCTTAGCCACTTCCAACCTTTTCTTGAGCTTTTAAATAATCACTTTATTTGTCGACTCCGCTTGACCGTTTGCGCTCGGATGATAAGGTGAAGATGTGATCCTCTTATTTTTAAATCTTGGAGGAACTTTGTAATTTTTACGCCGATAAATTGTGGCCAATTGTTGCATGCTATCTCTTTTGGTATTCCGAACCTGCAAATCATATTTTCCCACAAGAAATCCACCACTTCACGTTTTTCGATCTTCTGATGAGAACCTGGTTCCACCCACTTAGAAAAATAGTCAGTCAAAATTAAAAGAAATCTTACCTTTCTGGGAGCCGGTGGCAGTGGTTCGACGATGTCCATCCCCCATTTCACGAATGGCCACGGGAACAGAACCGAATGTAAGGGTTCTGCTAGTTGATGCACCAGCGGTGCATAGTGTACACTTATCACATTTTTGTACGAAGTCCTTGGTTTATTTTTCCATGCGGGGCCAATAATATCTTGCCTTACCAACTTCAACACTAAGGAATCTTCGGATGCTCCTATGCATCGGGCCAGCAGGCCTTGAAAAGATTTTCTATATAATTGGCCTCTCTTGAGGCTATATCGCGCTGCTTTGGTGTGCAGCGCCCAGGATACTTTGGGGTCTTCAGGTAGCTTCTCATGTTCGAGATAATCTATGATTTCATTCTCCAGTCCATACCAGATTAGTCGAATTTACCTCATAGTAACCATCTGTATCCAGGATTGAGCTCATCAGTTATACTACCTTCCTGGACTCTGATCCCTTTATTTTCGTCGATGATCCTGGGTTTAACAATGCATCTGCTTCTGCGTTATCTTCCCTTGGGATATGAGTAATTGACCACTCCCGGAATCGCGCCAACAGAGCCTGAACCTTTACCACGTATTGTTGCGTGCACTCCTCTTTGGTCTCGAAGATCCCGTAGACCTTATCTACCACCTGCTGTGAGTCGCATTTGATTTCAATGACCTCGGAATCAAGTCCCCGGGCCAATTTGAGCCCTGCAATCAAAGCTTCATACTCTTCTTCATTGTTAGTTAAATGGATCGTCCCGATGGCTTGCCTTAAGGTTTCTCCCGAAGGTGTGATTAAGACTATACCGAGCCCAGTCCCTTTTACGTTGGAAGCTCCATCTGTAAATAAGGTCCAAACCCCTGATGTCGATTCCGACACCACTACTGCCTCTTTGGTTGCCAGAGGCAATAATCCCGGATTGAAATCGGCCACGAAGTCAGCGAAGACTTGCGACTTAATTGCAGTCCTTGGTTTATATTCTATGTCGAATTCACTCATTTTTGGCCAATCTACCCGAGAGCTCAGGTTTATGGAGGATGTTCCGCAAAGAGAAAGTAGTCACCACGGCTATCAGGTGGCATTGGAAGTAGGGCCCCAGCTTCCGAGAGGTGACTGCAAGAGCTAAGGCCAGTTTTTCCAAATGTAGGTAACGAGTTTCTGCTCCCATTAAAATTTTACTAACATAACAAATGGATATTGCGTACCTTCGTTCTCTCAGACTAAAACCACACTTACCGCGACTTCCGAGATCGCGAGATAAACCAACAACGTTTCACCTTGTTTTGGTTTTGAAAGCAATGAAGGGCTTGACAAGTATCTCTTTTAATCCCTCAAAGCTTGCTGGCACTCCAGGATCCATTCGAAATTATTTTTCTTTTTGAGCAGTAAGAATAAATGATGACACTTTTTCAATGACCGAGAGATGAACCTGCTCAAGGCTGCCAATCTCTCCGTAAGCCTTTGGACTTCCTTCACGTTAGATTGTTGGTCCGGGATTTCTTCTACGGCATTGATCTTATCGGGGTTTACCTCAATTCCCCTATGTGATACCAGAAATCCTAGAAACTTACCAGAGCTGACCCCGAACGCGCATTTCTCGGGATTAGGTTTCATATTATGCTTCCTTAAGATGTGAAAAGTTTCTTGCAGACGTTTAAGATGATCACCTGCATTTAAGACTTAACAAGCATATCATCTATATAAACTTCCATAGTTTTTCCTATTTTATTTCCAAAGATTTTGTTCACGAGCCGTTGGTAAGTGGCTCCGGCGTTTTTCAACCCGAAATGCATCACACAGTAGCAATATATACCTAAATTCGTCATAAACAAAGTTCATTTCTGATCCTCCTAGTTCATCTTAATTTTGTTGTACCCGAAATAAGCATCGAGGAAACTCATTAACTCGTAACCAGCCGTGGCTTCAATCATTTGATCGATGTTTGGTAGTGGGAACGAGTCTTTCTGGGCATGCCTTGTTAAGATCTTTATAATCTACACACATGCGAAACTTATTGTTCTTCGTAGGAACTACTAATACATTGGCTAGCCAGTATGGATATCTTACCTCTCTAATCGAACCGATATTAAGTGAGCGGGTTACCTCTTCTTTCACGAATTTATTCCTGGTTTCGACAATCGGGCATTTCTTTTGTCTTACCATTGGTATCTTCGGATCCAAGCTTAACTTGTGTACGGCTACCATTATGGGGATGCCTGTCATATCTTCATGCGACCATGTAAAACAATCGGTGTTAGATTTAAGGAATTTAATTAAGTCGGGCCTGATTTTTGGGTGCAGTCCTGTCCCCAAGAGGAATTTCCTTTTTTATTCTTCGAACAATGCCACTTGCTCCAGCTCTTCCACTGTGGACTTTGTTATATCGGTCTCTTCTGGAACTTGGAAATATCTCGGCACCTGATAATATTCCGACGCCTGGCTAACTTCATTTAGTTCGGGAGTAGGTGCCGGTCCCTGTAATTGCTATGCCACGTGTTCCTTTCCTTCGCTACTGGAGACCGAAATTACATTCATATCCCTTGCCGCCAATTGATCACCCCTTATCTGCTTAATTCTTTCGGGCGTTGGAAACTTCAGCAATTGATGATACGTTGATGGTACAACTTTCATCTCGTACAACCATGGCCTTCCCGGAATGATGTTGTATCCCAGATCGCCATCTACCACTTCGAAAAGTGTTGTTTCATTACTCCTTTAGCATTCGTAAATAATAAATTTTCTCCTCGGGTTGTCACACTTGCGAGGTTGAATCCGGCAAGGAGCTTTGTGTCTAAAATAATGCTTCCGGTGAGTTTAGCTTGCTCTAATACTATCCATTGTATGATATTAGCCAAACTTCCTGGATCCACTAGAACGCGTTTAATCTTAAAATCTTGCAAATTTAAAGAAATTACCAGTGTGTCGTTGTTTGGTAGCAGCAATCCGTCTGCTTCCTCCTCCGAAAAAGTGACATCGTCTTCCCGAAGCCTTTTGCTATGCGTTATTGATACTTTCATCTTCTTTGCTGCTGAAAAGGTGACCCCGTTAATCTCGTTCCCTCTGAAGATCATGTTGATTGTTTGACGCAGGGGAATTTCTCCTGCTTTCGAAGGTTCCGCGTTGTCCTAGTGACGACCATAATTGTTCTTAGCTCGGTCACTCAAGAATTCTCTGAGGTGACCATTCTTCAATAATGTTTCCACTTCTTCCCGGAGGTGTCGACAGTCCCCTGTCCGGTGGCCATTCATCTCGTGGTATTCACACCATAAGTTGGGATCCCTGTGGCTGGGATCAGATCTCATCGGTTTTGGGAATCGTGCTTCTTTGATGTTTCTCATAGCCGACACCAATTCCACTATACGGACATTGAAGTTGTATTCCGATAACTTGGGGTAAGAAGAATCCCGCGATCCCAACATTTCTTTATCTTGCAGTGATTGATTGTTTCGACATTAGTCCTCCTTTCAACGGCGAACCTGTCCGTTGTCCGAATTTTGTAGGGCAAAAAGCGGCCCCTGGATGTCCGTCCTTATGCATCATAATCATCCTTTAATTTTTCTCTATTCTTTTCTCGCCCTTTAGTTGACAACGGAAAACTAACTTGATCATCTTCAATCCTTTTTTTTATTCGTACTGGTTGTGGACATCCGCCCAGGTCTTTGCTTGAAACTCGAGTAGGATTTCCTTCAATTTCCGGGAAGCGTCTGAACTTCTCAGATTAAATCCCTTGGTGAATGCTTCAGCGGCCCATTCATCCGGGACAGCGGGAGCAACATTCTCTCCTTCTGGAATCGGGTAACAAATTCTCGTAGCAGCTCCGACTCTCCTTGCGGAATCCTGAATATGTCGACCTTTCGGGCTTGTGCTTTTCTAGCCCTGGCATGAGCCTTGATGATAGATTCCTTGAGCATTTCAAAGGCGTCTATGGAGTGCTTGGGTAACAGCGAATATCACATCAAGGCTGCCCTCGTGAGGGTTTCTCCAAATTCTTTTAGCAACACATATACAATTTTGTGAGGAGCAAAATCATTTTCCTTTACTGCCGTTGTGTAGGTGGTAATATGCTCATGGGCGTCTGAAGTTCCATCATACTTTGGCACTTCAAGCATTTTGAACCGCTTCAGGATTAACTCTGGTGCCATACTTGGCTTGTATGGAAATTGAGTATACTTTTTCGAGTCCGGACCTTTCATCACTGGTGGCGCGCCTGGGATTTGGTCCATGCAGGTGTTCACTTCCCTCATAAACCATAAAAGTTCATTCTTGAAAGGATCATTCTCGTTGTTAAGGCCGGATCAGTTCCCCCCTGCCCCATCGGAGCCAATTTCACCCCTGGGAGTGTTGTTGTCGATCCTCTGCATTTTTTGATTCGTGGGAACCCCGGGAAGGATCAAATCTCGTCTGCTTGGATTATGTGAAGCTCCCGACAGTGCCTGCTTCAACTTTATCATAACCTTATCCTGTCGCGTGAGGTGGCTTAGAGTGACCGCATATTGCTCTTGCAAGACCCTTACCGCATCAACGAAATGTTCCTCATCAGCATCACCGGGAGGGGTCTCCCGAACATGTCGAAGATATTGCCTGTCATGCACCGATGTAGCGTCATTCCCCTCATTACGGGTGTCACTGATTGAGTCCTCGAAATGAGGCTGATCCCCTAGAATTTCCTGGTTTCTCATGTCGTTAACATTGTTATCTGCCATTTCTTATTATTTTTTCTAAGAACAAAATAATCAAAACACGTTAGTAAAAAAGGCAAGGATCAATTTAATTACACGGCTGTCGAGGACCCACGGTGGGCGTCAAACTGTAAACCTGTAAAATGGTACAGTTGAATTTGTACGTGGTTTCTAGACAAATAAATTAATTTGTTCCTAAAATAATAAAATAATAGAAGAATTATGCAGTACTTAGCCTTAGGATATAGACGAAACAACAAAAGCAACAGTTCCGGGAACAGAGTTTCCGGGCGTAACAACAATGAAATCAAAACGTAAGAAGATAAGATTGTATTGATCTTTGTATAGAATGTATCGTAAGTTTGCTAGAAAATTTGTCTCCTTTACAATGACAACTGAGCTCACTAGTTATAGATACGAAGGAGGTCTTACGATTGTGCCCTTCTTTAATATTAATTATGAGGGGCATTGATGAAGATGTAACGGTGGACATAAATGCCAAATTCCCTGTAACAGGTAATTGCTCTTAATGCCATGGAATATTCTCTATTAAATTTTGTCGGGCGAAGAACATTTATCACATCCTTATGAGCGTTATTATTTCTGGTGACAAATGAGACAGTTGCCTTCGGTCTCTGGCCATCCTCCCGTCTTGGGTTCCACGTGTCTCTTTTTTGGACGACTGTGTATCATAGCATATTTTACCTAAGGGTGTTCATGGTTCGGTTTGGATCGATTTTTCCCTATAAAAAATCAAACCAAGTAAGTCGGTTTTTTAAATATTGGAACCAAATGAAACCAAACCAATTAAATCAGTTTCTTATATATTCGATTTTCGTCGGTTTTTTGATTTTTTCGGTTATTTATCATTTTTTCTTAAATATGAGACATAAAATGCCAAACACATTCCAGCGACTATATTTCTACGAAAGAATATCAAACCAATTGCTATTTGATAAATCTATCGTTTACCAAAATATATTGATGATAATTGAATCAAATAGCGATGAATAATTTAAGTACTCAATTTAAAATCGATTATTTTTAACATGAGATAAATTCATGTACTTAAGAAAAGAAAACTACCAATCAAACCAGAGTGTAAAGGCAAATAATTAAATTATTATAATAGCAAAAAACTAGATTAAAATACAAACGACTAATATGTACCATAAAATTTTAGAAACTTTATATTTGTACGGTGTCCCTTGTGAGGTCTATATCGACCATCGGAGTCTACAACATCTGTTAAAGGATCTTAACTTGCGGCAGTGGAGACGGTTAGAGTTTCTTAAGGACGAAGATATCACCATTCTATATCATCACGGGAAGACCAATGTGGTAGCCGATGCCTTGATTCAAAAGGCGGAGAGCTTGGGCAATTTAGCATATTTACCGGCAGCGGAGATGCCATTAGCATTGAATGTTCAGGCCTTGGTCAACCAGTTTGTTAGATTGGATGTTTCAGAGCCAAGTCGAGTTTTGGCTTGCGTGGTTTCTCGGTCTTGCCTTTATGATCGTAAAGAGAGCCTCAATATGACGATCCCCATTTGCTTGTCCTCAAGGATACATTTCAGCACGGCGATGCTAATGAGGCTATATGTATATAGCTACTTCTATAGTCAGTTTGGTTCGATTTTTTTCTGTTATTTTTTTATTAAAACAAAAACCATACCAAATTTGATCGATTTTTAAAATTCAAAACCAAAACCAATCCAAACATAAGAAGTATTGGTTTTTTTGATTGGTTTGATTCGGCTTTCTATTTGGTTCGGTTTTTTGGGTTTTTATGAACACCCCAATTTTACCCTATACAGTCATAAGTGCGCTTCACATTCAATCTGTAAAGAAATTCTCCTACTCAAGCCTTCGTCGAGGCTAATGTTGAAGCATTGTCGCAAATCAAGTGATACAAGATGAGGACAACCAATAAAAATAGCTTCGAGGCCTTCATTTGTCATACTGTTCCCAATGAGCTGAAGGTCGTTCAAGACATGCATGCTTTTAGCAATAGCTAAAGCCTCTTCATCTCTTTCATTTCTTTCATCTTCTTCATCGTCAGTCTTCATCAAAATTGAATGTCTTATTCAATTCAAAAGACATCAACTTTGGGCAAGAGTGACCAAGAGATTCAATGACTCTTGAGGTGATAGCAGTGTGTGTTAGACTGATCTCTTCTAATAATGGTAAATTTTGAGCTACTTCATACAATCCTTTACATACCTAACGGTAGCAATATGCAATACTAAGTATTTTCAGTTTTGGTGATTTATTGAACAATAAACAGAAATTAATCAATGGATTTCCATAATAAGCATGATTCTATGTAAATAAGAAACTCATCAGTGGCGAAGTACTCCAAATTGATATCAACTAGTTCACCTTGTCTACGATCACTGGCGTGGCGACACATATCCTTTAACTCATAAGGCTCGATATAAGGGTCACCATTATTCCACATGCCAAAGACCCGCCACATCGACGGGTTTGCCATATTTCTTCCGGCAGTTTCAACCAGCGCGGATTTTTCTCCGTCCCCCGACTTTTGTTTTTCCTCTTCCTTTTACCTTTCCTTTTCCCTTTCCCTTTCCCTTCATTGTATTCCACGGTTCGAGTTGTTTGATGGGGAATACAAAAAAGTGAACAAGTGGAACTGGACATGAGGGAAAGCTTTATAGGCTGTATTTTCAGGGCTCGTTCGGTATGATAATCCTAGGATTACATTTGAGATGAATTTATTTCACTTTTGTTGAGATAAAATCGCGGTATAACTAATCTCGGGAATAGTTATACCGAGATTTTGTAGTGTTATTTTTATCTTTATGGGAAGGTGGGATAACAATCTCGAGATAATTAATCTTAGCATAACTTGTTTTTCAACCAATCGACACTTTAAAGTGGCGTAGAAGGGGGGCTTTATGAATTTTGAACTCTCTTTTAGAGATTCTTTACTTGGAATAGATTCCTATATAGTATTACTACCATGATTGATTGCTATACAAGTGTAGTCAAGGGAGGCTGATGATGTGCAGATATTTCAGGATCATTTGGGCATAATCATACTTAAGTACAAGAACTTTAGTACTATACTTTAGTCACATGCCGCATTTGCAAATTTTGGTTTTTATGCTTTCAATTTTTCTATAGACTGTGTACGGGTAAGATGGGGGGCATAGTTTTTCCCGATTCCCCGATGTGAAAATAGGAGGAAACGTGGCCCAGCGTGATGTTTATCATTGTCCCAAGAACCCCTCGTATCGAAATCCGGAGGAATGAACGATGTATCTGAGATTAGGAACGGAGAAATAACGGACCCAGACCAAGTATAGCTTTTGGACTTTGGGAAACATAGAGAACGATTATGCATGACAAGTAAGGGGCTGTAATACTCTCCCTCAACTGGATATTATGGCGCGAATCTCGTTTAGTATGAACTGTAGATCGATATTTACCAGAAAAAGAAAATGTATACCTTATTTATACTTGTAGTAGGACTAGATTTCCACTAGTACATAAAGGGGAAGGTTTTCTTTATTCTGACACATTGTGACACACAAATCAAAGCAATAAAAATTTATTTTTTGTCTTCTAGCTATTGTTCAAAGCATTATTCATTTGTTCTTTTCTTCACTCGCGACTCAATCAAGGACGAATTTCACTGTTCAATCTAAGATCATGCTTGGTCACTGCATTGCGATTGATTTAATCATTTATTTTGTCTTTAACTCATTTACCTGTTGTTCTTAATCATTCGTATTGAATTAAATCATGTATCCTTTAAATTGCGTACAAATTTAATTATTACGCATTTTTTGGGTAAACAGTTTGGCGCCCACCATGGGGCTTAGGATAATAGTGGTAATTTGATACGAATTTCCATTACATACCCTAGTTTACGCTTGTTATTTGAAAATTTGATTCCAGGTTATCCTAAGGATGTCAAACTCCTAGACTGCTCACTTGAACGTTGACGCTGAGTCAGGCCATCACAGTAAGAACAATAACGTGGTGCCTAGTTATGATGTGACTCCTGTTGATCCCAATGGTGTCCCAGCCGCCTACCTGGTCGATGCTAACTCGCAGGTAGCCATCAACATCAATTTACCAACTGACCCTGAAAAAAGCGTTCGTGGGGGACCTCGGCCAGCGGCTCGAGAAGCGCCCCACGGTGAAGGTGATGGGGTGAACCTGCGGTTGATCTTTGAAATATTGCAGGCTTCACAAGCTGCGATAGCACAATTGCAGAACCAAATCCACGCCCCTAATAGGGTCGAACTTGTATAGTCCCGAGAAAATACTCAAAAGGACGAACAAGTTGCCGTGGAACCAGGTGAATTCAGACCTGGGGAAACTTCCGAGGTGATGAAGATGCTCGAACTATCGACAAAATGGGTGGAGTCAGGCGAGAAAAAGATTGAGGCCAATGATAAAAAGGTGGAAACGTACACCAGGGTCAATTAGATCTCGGGAGCACTTCCGATATTGAAGGGACCGAACTTCAAAGAGTTTATTCAGAAACCTTTCTCCCCGAGCGCAGCACCGAAGGCAATCCCAAAGAGGTTTTGAATGGCCGACATTCCCAAGTATAATGGGACCATAGATCCAAACGAGCCTCTAATACATGCTCAATCAAAGGGAATGACATAGAAGACGACGAAATTGAGCCGGTGTTGCTGAAAAGGTTTGGGAAAACCTTGTCCAAGGGAGCGATGATATGGTATCACAACTTGCCTCCAAATTCTATCGACTAGTTTTCTATGCTTGCAGATGCTTTCGTGAAGGCCCATGCCAGAGCCATCAAGGTAGAGACCAGGAAGTCAGACTTTTTCAAGGTCAAACAGAGGGATAACGAGATGCTCAGGGAGTTCGTGTCGAGGTTCCAGATGGAATGGATGGATCTGCCACCGGTTGAGGATGATTGGGCCGTTCAGGCATTCACTCAGGGGCTTAACCCTCGAAGTTCCGTAGCCTCTCAACAGCTAAAGAACAACTTGGTGGAGTACCCAGTGGTCACCTGGGTCGACGTCTACAACAGATATCAATCGAAGGTCAAGGTCGAAGACGGCTAACTCAGGGCCCCTTCAGGATGTTTATCCCATCAGAATTGATGATAGATCTAATAGATCCATTGATCAGGAGCCAAGGACAGTCCGAGATCGATATCAGTCGTATACCATGGATCGGAGGGGAAGTGGATCCGGGAACCACCCGACAAGGAACGAGAAGAGGAATGACCGAGGACCAAACAGAGGCTTGATGAACAATAGCGGGGTTGACAGGTCGCTCGAGAGTAGGGAGGCACCAAGGTTATCGGAGTTTAATTTCAACGTGAATGTTGGAAGCATAGTGTCAGCCATAGGTCACATCAAAGAAACCAAATTGTCCCGACCATTATAGTCCGACCCTACCCAGAGAGATCCTAAATTGATGCTTAAGTTCCACGGCATGCACGGTCATAGGATCGAAGATTGCCGATAGCTAAGAGAAGAAGTTGATTGATTGTTCAACAATGGGCACCTCCGAGAATTCCCAATCGAGCGAGCCAAAAACCACTTCAGAAACAAGGACGCCAACAAACAGGTCGAACAAAAGAAGCCTCAGCATGTAATCAACATGATCATCGGGGGAGTCGATGTCCCCCAAGGACCGATGATAAAATGCACTAAAGTGTCTGTTAAGGACAAAAACGCACCCGGGATTACATCCTGGAAGGAGCTATCTCGTTCAACGATGAAGAAGCTAGTGTCGCGCCCCTTTTTCTCTCGAAAGCGGATTTCGATATGTGAAAACTCTTTTAAATGGGTATTAAAAGAGAAGAGTCACCACCTAACGGTTTAAGGTGCGTTAGGACATCTATTTGCAAATAACTCTGTTTAACTAGTCTACATCACCAAAGATCGGGTAAGGGCTCACATTACCTTAAAGAGAATGTGTTAGGCACTCTTCGAGGTCCACAATAGTGGGTCCCGGCCGTAGTTTACATTATGTAGGATTATCTGAGTATAATTTTCCTATGTGATCGTGTAAGTGAGGGATGACAAGGAATTTAAAAGTTCTACTATGATGTACATAAGTGTAAATAAAATTGTGCAAGAATTAAACTTTATATAATCAGTCCAAATCATTGGATGTTACAAGATACAACTTAACTGTTCTAAATTCAAGAGACGAAGTGCGAACAATAAATATATAAAGGAGGGGGTCCTAAGTTTTTTAGCCTAAAGGATCATCCCGTGCAACATATATAATACTTCGCAACTTCCTTAGAGTAGGGGTGGGCATGAATTATCATCTCCTGCTACCCAATTACTATGCTAAATTTGTTGAATTAAAGCGCTATAATTCAATTCTAGATCATGTCCTATGCGTGCCCCACCCGTCCCATGCCTATGGTCTAGGAGGCTTTGGACCTGCTATTTGGGTGGTCCTAGATTTTACTTAAGGTGCTCAAAAATGATAAAACTAGGTGCACATTCAAAACTTGTAAGACTACACATAAGGAAAATAAGTGGCTCAAGCTAGCCTCCACACATAAGCAACAAAGGCACGCGGGTATATTCTTATATTAGGCAGTAGACAGTTTCAGAATTAAGACGCATTAGAGTCGTTAAGTCCTATAGGCATGGCTTCTATGTGATTCTGATGTCTTATAGGCAGTACTGTTGTTTTAGATTAACGAATTTGCAGATTACATGTATTACAAATCCAATAGGCATGATCTCTAAATTGTTTGCGCAATGAGGTAGTAAAACTGTTTGAAAGCTCAGAATTAATAGCATTTTATTTTATAAACATGCTTTCTAGGCGAGTGACAATATCCTATTGGTAGGATTTCTAATAGTTGGTGTTTGAACTTTATTTTACCATGCTTGTTCCTATGGGCATGTCATCTAGGCGGGCGGTATAATAAAATCAACAGAAGTGGTCGATTAATTAATTAATTAGAACCCCATAGCCACGTTATCGAGATGAGCATTAGTAAAGGCATGTATTGTTACATCCTATAGGCATGTTATCTAATAATTAAACCAGTAGTTATTGGCATTTGATTCCTATAGACATGCTGTCTAATGGGGCACATTAGTAGAAATGGAAACAGGTACAACATTTACTCAAACTAACATGCTTTGGATAGTGTACAGATACTAGACAAGTTAAGTGGACTGTGTGATTTCCTACAGGCATGGTTTCTATGTGTGTACAGAAATAAAGCATGTCGAACGAAGTAGCAAGCAAAGCAAGTAGATCCTATTGGCATGCTCTCTACCCGTTTATGTAAGAATTAGGATACCCAACCCCCTTTTCACTAATTTCCCCATCGTTTGTTTACATTTTATTACAAGCCCAAAGATAAAAGAAGGAACAAACTAAGCCCAACGAATAGTGTAGACCCAATAAGAAATAACCTAGCACTCCCTAGGCCTTCAACAGACTCACTCCTCACACAGGTAGTAGACCTAGACCTAAACTCAGCTCAAACATTAGAGTGTATCGATCGCACAGCCCAGGCCCACACTTGGACCCATATAAGGTCCAGATGGAGTCCCACTTACCCAGCACTTGCGAATTAACAACTTAACCAGAAAAACTAACAAACCACACTTAAAGGATTTTGGGACCTACCAACAGCGACTAGATGATAGAATTTACAAGAAAGTGTACTTGCATTTTAGAAGCAGGCGTGCCAGGATTGATTAAACAAAAGAACATGAAAACTAAGAGAATCAATAAGGCTTAGCTTCAACATGGCAATTTTGATATGGCAAACTAACATTATAGTTTCAATCACTTAGCAGGAGATAGCATGTTGAGCATGAACAACACATTGAGAGAGAGTTAGGGGAAATAGGTCATTTGGGTTTACAGGGTAAACATATACAAGATGCACATGCCAAATGAGTTCGAAATAGAGTATGCTCCATAATTATCCTAAAAGGATTTTGGGCTAAAGAGTCTAAGTTATGAAGGTCAAATAGAGTCATAGTCAGGGAATGACAATTACACATACAAACAGGCAAGCAAGCAATTGATAAGAAGCCTAATCATGCTGAGTATCATACAAAGATTTCGAAGTCCACAGGTCACAGTAGGAGGATATATTATCTTAAGGTCAATTATAATAGGCAGACTCATAACTAAAGCAAGTCGACTATGCATGATCATGGAACGTAAATGTATTGGGATTTTGCTAAAAGCATAAGCAATACCAAAGAATGCAGGATTTGCCAAACACCAAAATAAAGCAATATGTTTTGGTTAAAACATTGCAACAACAAAAATGGTTCATGTAAGCAGGTAAAAACAGAGTCCATATGAAAGTATTATCAGTAGAAGTTCATTAAGGCAAACTTTGGGTAAGAGATGATTCCCTATTAATTTCAGTGCGAGAATTCAAAAATCAGGCATGAAAAAAACTTATAATAAACAGAAGAACAACAAAGCAAACTTAAAGACCATTCAAGCTGGACATATTGGAGTTTAAAAATCTAGGCAGGTTGTGACACTAGAAGATTTTGAATTGCAGAATAGCTACAAAGCAAGTAAAAGTGCCAATGATAATAACACAATATTGGAGTCATATTGGTTCGAACAACATGTATATGCGAAGCACTGAAAACAACCAAAAGAAGATAGAATTGCAAAAGTTAAGACACTCACCAGTTTGCAGATTAAACAAATAAATAGAGGAGAAGACTAAGTGCCAGCAATAGCTCGAATATCAGCAGTAAAAGAACAACCAAAAGACCCAAGTCCTAGTGCGTCAGAGTTCACAGGAGGTTCAAATGAGCCCCGAGAAGTGCTCGTACTAGGGAGGTCGATAGAGGGATTCCGGTGGCCTTGGCTTTCAGCCGCCAAGACCAAAGAGTGCAGAAAGTATAGGAGAATCATAGTTGAGAGAACAGTGGTGACAATAGTCGTTAAGTAATAGTTTCTTAAGACTTAGAAGGGGGACGTGAAAGGGGGATTTATATAGTAGTAGAAATTTGAACGAACAAACAAGGAAACATAGTTAATCAAACACAAAAAAGGAAAGAAAAGCATGCAAAATCAATCTAAAATCAATTTAGGAGAAAAATTAGATAAACCCTAGTTCAAGAAGGAGAACACAATCAATAAAAGATCTCACTGAATCGGACCCATATAGCATGATAGTGAATGTATATAGACGAAAAACCGTCTGGATCTTGAAGATTTGGAGATGATTGTACTCAATTCAAGACCTGGTACTTGCCAAAAATAGGCAAGTACTAGGTGATACCTAAACCATATAAGTAACGAAGAGATGGAGCATATATGGAAGGAAAATCACAAAGAGATTTCATATTAGGGTCGGAGTTGGAGAGAATAAGGGAGGCGGCTACCAGGGTTTTACATAAGAGGAGAAGAAGAGGATAGGGAGTGTTTCGGGGCAGCATCTCAGGGAAAATGGTTGTTAGGGTTTAGGTTGGTTAATTAAAGATGGGAGATTGTTTGTGGGTCGTTGATCTCTGAGATCAACGGTTGAGATACAAGGAAAAGTGGGGAGGGTCGTTTAAGTGGCTACCGACCGGGTTCATTAAAAAGGTCGTCTGGTTTGGGCTTGGGGTCATTGGGCTACTATTTTGGTCTGAAATTAGCTTAAAAATTAGGTCATAATTTAAATACAAAATATTTATTAAAAATAATTTATAAAAAGTAACTATAAAATTATTATTTATACAGTAAAATACTTGAAAATAATAGCTTAAATTATAAAAATATAAGAATGTTATTTGGCATAAATAATGTAATAAATATAATTATGTACAGAATATAGGCTATTATTTCAAAATTGTGATAATAGCTCAAAAATATAAATGTAATTATATGAAATAAAGTAAAATGTTATAAAATATATATGTGAGTGTAAATAATAAATTTGGATGATTAAGTCATCACAAAATAATTTTAAAGGATGATTAATAAATATTTGAACAATTTAAATGCAAGAAAATCAATTTTAAAGCTCTAAAAATTATGAAAAATTATAGAAAATACTTATATGACTCTTGTAAATTAGGTAATAATGAAAAAATGATATTTTAGAAGTATATATGATATTGTATAAAATATGAAAGGCAAAACTGGGCATCAACAGCTGCCTCTCTTTACTCGGGAATGATGAAAGAGTTATCGGGTAAAGAAAATGATATCCGCAATGAATGAGGATGATGTGTTTTTAAAAAAATGGAGGTCGAACCTTGGTTCTTGAGTTGCCTACATATCCTTGGTGTTATGGGAATCAGTCCGTGTAGTTCTGGATCTAACGGCGAACGAAACTGATGGAATTGTTATAAGGATGGCCATATGTTTCGAGGAAAGATATTTTGTATAGGATGATGTAGTAACGGATAATTTTGGATGAAGCTATGAATGCGAATTTTAATGTTACGGATATTCGAGACAAACGTTTGGGCAGTTACATGACAAAGAGTAAACAATTGCTAATTATCGGTTATGTTTGAGATAATCAAAGGATGTGAATACTGTGAACAAAAATCGAAGTGAGAATTTCTCCCGTTTGTAGGACAGTTACCTCCCGAGTTACCTGCAAAACTTAAAACACGATGCACACGAATATATAGGGTTATTGCGGAAATTTAGACATGATGTAAACTCCCTTCGGACAATGTGACTTGTCTTTGGATGATGAGGATAATTTCCTTAGACCATGATGCCCTGGGCCATGAAGCGTATGATAAGAGATTCGCAGGCCATGAAATAGTGTCCTCGAGCCATGAGGATGGTGCCTCCGGACTATGATGCCTTTGAATAATGATATGCAGTTTCGAGAGATCCTCAAGCCATAACATGATGTCTTCGGGCTATGAGGATGATGCCCTCGAACAAAGTGGAGATGTTCAGCCATGAAATGCAAAGATGCAGTGATATCAATCGTTTGATAGTGGGAATAGCTGATGCTTAGTTGTATGCGAGGATGCAACAAGGCAGCACTTAGCCTTGTATGTGATGAGGGCAGTGCTTAGCCCTATGCAGAGAAAGGCAACATTTAGCCTTATAAAATAGTGGAGGAAGTTCTTAGCCTTATGCAAATTTAATGGAGATAATGCTTAGTCTCATATAAAGAAAAGACAGTGTTTAACCTTGTGCAATAATGGAGTCAATGCTTAGCCTCATGCAATATAATGGAGGCAGTTCTTAGTCTCATGCAAAGAAAGGCAGTGTTTAGCCTTATGCAATAATGGAGGCAATGCTTAGCCTCATGCAATGTAATGGAGACAGTGCTTAGTCTCATGTAAAGAAAGCCAGCATTTAGCATTATGCAATAATGGAGGCAATGCTTAGCCTCATGGAACGTAATGGAGACAATACTTAGTCTCATGCAAGGAAAGGAAGCATTTATCCTTATGCAGTAGTGGGGGCAATGCTTAGCCTCACGCAATGAATAAGGGCAATGCTTAGCCCTATGCAGAGAAAGGTTGTACTTAGCCTTATGCAATGATGAGGGCAGTGCTTAGCGCTATACAAAGAATGAGGGCAGTGCTTAGCCATATGAAATAATGGAGCAGTGTTTAGCCCTATGCAGAGAAAGCAACGATTAAATATGAGAGGGAAAGTGATCCTTAGATTGATGCATTTGTGCTTGGTGACTTCTGTCCGTGAATATAGCATTCTTGTTATGTATTTGTGGACATGCTTGTCATGTCCGTTATGACTGCATCCAAAGAAAAATCATGAGTTTTTGGGGGAAGGTCGGTCCGTGCCTTTGATTCCTCATTTCGCCTTTGCTCCTTGTCTCGATTCTTTATTCGAGTCACCCTGGGTAACATTTGGCTATTACAGAGAATGAAATTTTCAAAAATATGGATTTGGGATAAATCATTTGTGAAAAATATAGTTGTTCAAAATATGTGATGATGCACAAGACAAAAAATTTTGTCGAATCGGAGACTGTGACACATTTTGAGACATTGCAACCTTCTTAACTCAGAATTCTGCCCCAGTTTAAATACATACTTCCGGCAATATACTTCTTGGCAATCCTTGACGTAATGAGATTGAAAAAACTCGAAATCTTGCTCCGGTTCCTGACTGTAGAGGGGAATGAAGATTTTATTATAATGTGATCAAACCCACAAGGCTGCCTACGCATCCCCTCTTAAACGGGAATCAGGTCAAGCATAGTTCAGGTTACATCAAAGAAAGTTCAAATACAATCTTAAACATAATATCTCTTGACGTCGTCCGAATTGATAGGTTTTGTCCATTTTTCTCTATCCATCTCTGCAAGCATAAGTACACCTCTTGTCAGTATTCGGTGAACCATGTAAGGGCCCTGCCAGTTAGGTGAGAATTTTCCTTTTTCTTCATCCTGATGCGGGAAGATCCGTTTCAACACCAATTGCCCCGGTGTAAATTGCCTCTATCTAACCTTTTTGTTGAAAGCCCTTGACATTCTATTCTGGTAGAGTTGACCATGACACACTGTGTTCATCCTCTTACCGTCAATGAGAGCTAGTTTCTCATACCGGCTTCATATATGTTCTGCATCGCTAAGCTAGGCCTCCTGTATGATTCTTGGGGAAGGAATCTCCACCTCGGCAGGTATAACAGCTTCAGTACCGTAGACCAGTAGATAGGGGTTTCCGCAGTTGATATTCAAACTATGGTGCGGTACCCGATCAAAGCAAATGGTAGCTTCTCATGCCATTGCTTGTAGTTGTCCATCATCTTCCTTCATATCTTCTTGATGTTCTTGTTGGCGGCTTCCACGACTCCATTTATCTACGGCTTATATGTTGTAGAATTTCGGTGCTTGATCTTGAATGTTTCATGGATGGCTTTCATCATATCACTGTTGAGATTGGCAGAATTGCCGGTAATGATTGACTCAGGTACTCCAAATCGATAAACAACGCGATCTCGAACAAAATTTGCTACGACCTTCTTGGTTATCTCTTCATAGGAAGCGGCTTCGACCCATTTTGTGAAGTAATCTATAGCCACCAAAATAAACCTGTATCCGTTTGAAGCAGCGGGTTCAATTGGTCCGATGACATCCATGCCCCGGGCAGAGAAGATCCAGGGTGAACTCATCGCATTGAGGTTGTTAGGTGGCACTCATATCATATCAGCATGTACCTGACATTGGTGGCACTTTTGTACATACTTGATGCAGTCTGTATCCATAGTCATCCAGAAATACCCCGCCCTTAATATCTTCTTGGCCAGAACGAACCCGTTCATGTGAGGTCCGCAGGTTTCGGTGTGTATTTCATTGATCAATCGAGATGCCTCCTTGGCATCGACACATCGCAGCAATCCAAAGTCAGGGGTCCTTCTATACATAATTCCTCTGCTCTGAAAGAAGTGGTTGGCCAATCTTTGAAGAGTGCGCTTCTGAGTATGTGTAGCATTTTATGGGTATTCTCCTTTATCCAAATACTCCTTTATATCGTGAAACCATGGATTTTTCTCAAATTCTTCTTTAACATGAACACAAAAAGCTGGCTACTTACAAATCTCTATCAGGATAGGATCAATGAAATTCTTGTCTGGATATTGTATCATGGAAGACAAGGTAGCCAATGCATCGGCGAACTCGTTATGAATCCTCATAACGTTTTTGAATTCTATCTTTTTGAACCTCTTGATCAAATCTTGTACATAATGCAAGTATGGCAATATTTTTGTGTTCTTGGTAGCCCGTTGTCCTAGTACTTGGTGTACCAATAGATCTGAATATCCGATTACCAGCAACTCCTGAATATTCATGTTGATGGCCAATATGAGTCCCAAGACGCAAGCCTTATATTTTTCCATATTGTTGGTACGTGGGAACCTGAGCTTTGTGGATACTGGATAGTGTTGACTGATTTCTAATACCAAAATAGCTCTGATGCCCACTCCTTTGAAGTTTGCGGCTCCGTCAAAAAACATCCTGCAACCGTCATATGTCTCGGTAATATCTTTCCCTACAAACGATACTTCCTCGTTGGAAAAATACGTCTTCAATAGTTCGTATTCTCCGTCTACAGGGTTCTCTGCCAAATGATCAGCCAGTGGTTGTCCCTTGATCGCCTTATAAGTCACGTAGATGGTGTCAAACTCACTTAGCAATATCTCCCATTTTGTTAGCTTACCCGTAAGCATGAGTTTCTGAAAGATGTATTTCAGTGGATAATATATCGCCTGCTCTGTTCTCCCGGTTTCATCATGTTTCCCCAGGATGCAACCAAAGGCTCCATCTAACACGGACAGGTATAGCAACAAAGGTCTTCCTGGCTTTGGCGGGACCAACACGAGCGGCTTAGACAAGCACTCCTTGATTTTGTTGAAATCCAAATACATTCTTCGGTCCAGCTCGTCGCAACATCTTTCCTCAGCATTTTGAAGATCGGCTCACATATCACTGTTGACTGCGCTATAAAACGGCTGATATAATTAAGGCGTCCCCGAAAACTCATCACATCCTTCTTGTTCTTTAGCAGTGGCAAGTCCTGAATAGCTTTGATTTTGACGGGTCTAGCTCAATACCGTGGTGACTGACGATGAAGCCTAGCAACTTCCCATTAGGGATTCCAAAAGCACATTTTGCAGGATTTAGCTTCAGATTGTACTTTCGAATGGGTCGAAAAACTTCCTGAGGTCTGCTATGTGATCCGAACTCCTTTTAAACTTGATAATGACGTCATCCACATAGAAATCTATTCTTTGTGTATCATATAGTGGAAAAGGGTAGTCATGTCCCTCATGTAGGTGGCCCCGGCGTTCTTAAAACCAAATGGCATCATTTTTAACAATATATCCCCCATGGCGTGATAAAGGCTGTCTTTTTGACGTCCTCTTCATCCATCCAAATCTGGTGATATCCTACCACAAAGGATTGGAGTTCATGATTAGCGTAGTTATCGATCAGTATGTGTATGTTGGGTAATGGGAAATCATCCTTAGGACTTGCTCTGTTCAGATCTCGATAGTCAACGCACACTTTGACTTTTCCATCTTTCTTTGGAACCGGCACAATATTGGCTAGCCAGGTTGGGTACTCGACCACTCGAAGGACCTTGGCTTTGATTTTCTTGTTAACCTCCTCCTTTATCTTCAGACTCATATCTTGCTTGAATTTTCCTAAGCTTCTATTTCAGCGGTGGACATGTAGGGTTGATAGGTAGCTTGTGTGCCACTATGGTGTTCTTAACCCAGTCATGCCGTCGTAAGACCATGCGAAAATATCCTTATATTCATTTAGAAACCTAATATACTTTTCCTTCTCTGAAGGCAATAGATGAATGCTTATGCGACTTTCTTTGACTGTTTCAGAATCCCCTAAGTTAACTGCCTTAGTTTCTTCCAAATTGGACTTTGGTTTATTCTCAAAATTCTCTACCTCTTTGACAATTTCCTCAGGTATCATCTTCCAAATCTTCAAAATCATTTTTCTTATGTTTCGTTGTCTCATTACATGTCACAGTTCTAGATTCATTAGGATATGTAATAATTACGCTGAAAAAGAATGGAGAAAGATAATAATAAATAAACAAAAAGTAATAATGCATTAATGAAACTTAAAATTAACAACAAGTACGACTCGATGGCTCGAGCAATTATTTCAAAAAAAACACTGAAAATGTCTTAAATGCACAAATACAATTTGAAAATAAATCATGCTAATTCTGCCAAGGCTACTCGGCGAGCCCAGGATGGTGCAGCAGTCCAGTTCCTGAGAACGGCTCCTTCTTCCATTGTCTGAATTGTAAGGTCTTCCTCCTCCTCTAAGATCGCACTGCAGTCCATATCTTCCTCATCCAAAAACAGCTTCCTCATATCGGCCAAAACCTCATCTTACTCGAATCCCCAAACTACATCAGTCTGGTGGAATGTCTAGGTGCATCGGTGGTATAGGTTGATCCAATGGATAGTAAGCGGCACATACAGGGGTATCCAATCCTTATATTCTTGCATAGTATATTCATACCCGAGGTTGAAGGTTGTGCCATGATATTATGGTCGTATTGGTTCTATGATCTCTTGAAGTTTTGGTCCAAGACCCTTGCCTGGTTCATACCCCAACCACATCAGTATGCCCTCTATCGTATTGCTCCACTATTGACCCTTCCCTATTGCGTTTGCTCGCTCAATGCGGTGGTGTGTTCTTCCTAATTTCCTTCTATTCTCAATAACTGGCATAGTCTGGTTGGTGTAGATAGTATAACTTCCATCTCCGTGAATAATCACATCTTGATGATTCCACTCGAACTTCACAGCCTGGTGCAGAGTAGAAGCAACTACCCTAGCTGCATGTATCCATGGTCGACCCCGATAACACGTTGTAGGTGGCGGATATGTCTAGAACTTGGAAGTCAACATCGAACCAGTTCAGGCCCATCGGTAGATCAAGGTTGATTTCTTCGATAGTGGCTCTCTAAGATCCATCGAACGCCTTCACATTCATGATTCCCATCCGTATCTCATGCAGGCCTTTACCTAGTATTTTGAGAGTAGTCAACGGGCATATGTGCAGGCTCAAACCCCCATCTATCAGAACTATAGCAATGAACTTGTCTTCATATTGCACAATGATGTGCAATGCTTTGTTGTGACTTAACCCTTCTGGCAGAAGCTCGTCTTCGTGGAAAGTAATCTTGTGACTCTCCAATACTTGTCTTACCATATTAGCCATCTCTCCACTAGTGATACTAGAGGGCACATAAGCTTCACTTAATACCTTCATCAAGGCATTCTTATACGCATCTGAGTTTTGCAACAGTGACAAGATGGATATCTAGGTGGGATTCTTGTTTAGGTGATCAACAATAGATATTCTCTTGCATGTACCTTCCTTCCAAGATCATCAATATATTTCTCCACAATAGGTGGCTTAGATGTGGTCTCTTTGCTTGTTCCTCCAAGATTTTCAAGTGTATAAACTCTACCAGTTCTGGTCATTCCTTGCGTAGCACCTGTCTCTTCCTTCTTGTCTTTCCCTTTTCTTCTCGCCTCCGCCACATAATCCCATGGGACAACATCAGACTTATAGGACGGTGTTGGAGCTACCATTAATATGAAAGGCGTAGCTACCTCGACCTCAAGCAGTGTATGGATTTGCACCACAATCAGCGGGAGGGTGACAGGTGATGTTTTGGCAGCGTCCCCCTCTCGAATAGGTCCGATGGATCCCTCCTGATCCCATTCCTCATCATTTTCTATCACATTTACTCCTTCGCCCCTATGATCAGGGAGAGGGTTACTACGGACATTCGGCACGACCTCCTTTACTTGTATAACTTTAGTGTCGATCAACGTCTGGATCTTGTTCCAACATGTGGTAATCCTCAATGGTATGACCCTTCATGCTTGAATGGTAGGCACAAGTTTTGTTGGGGTTAACCCATTAGGAAGGGTTCTCAACAGCAACAGTAGGAATGGGGGTGACGTAACTAGCAGCCTTTAGTCTCTCATATGGTTGGGCTATGGGTTCCGCGATAGGGGTGTATTGTCTGGGGGTTCTGTAGTCAAATTTAGGTCGTGGCTTCGGGTAGTTTTGGCGAGCGGGAGGAGGTGAATGGCAGATGCAGGTTGGGCATTATAGGTATGGTAGGTAGTGGCGGGGGTATTGGTATTTTGGAGGTGAGGGTTGATATGTGAGTGGAGGTGTTTGGTATGTTAGGGGAGACTTAGGGCCATGGGCTACCATCACGGCACCCACTTCCTTCTTCTTCGAGATACCTCCTGATTACAAGGCTTTGTTGGTGGCTTGCAGTGCCTCGAAATTGGTCACTATTCCGTTCTTGATTCCTTCTTCTATCTTTACCCCTAACTTGATGATTTCTGAGAACTTGTGATTCTATAGCCATCAATCTTTTGTAATACTGCGGATCCTGAGCTCTGATAAAGAACTTGTTCATTTGTTCTTCTTCAAGTGGTGGCCTTACCTGACGGCCTCTGATCTCTAACGAGTAGCATACTCGCGGAAGGTGCCAGTTGGCTTCATCTTGAGGTTCTGGATATAGAAAATATCTAGCGCGTTCTCTGTGTTGAACCGGAATCTATCCATGAAATCAAATGCCATACTCACCCAATTTGCCCACTTCTCTAGATTCCGGCTGATATACCAAGATAATGTGTCTCCTGTAAGACTTTGCATGAACAGTTTCATGCGAATTTTTTCATTATTGCCCACACTTACAAGCTTCTCATAGAAACTCCTCAGATGTAACTTAGGATCACCGGTGCCATCAATTATCTCAAACTTAGGAGGTTTGTACCCTCCGGCAGTTCCACATCTGGCTAGATACACAAGTCTTCGAGTTTAAAACTTCAACACCCTACCCCCCCCCCCTTCAACACTCTGGACTCTTCCTGTTAGTTTCTTCAGTTCCTCAGCCATGTTTCGGATTAACAGGTCCTTTTCGGTCGGTTCAGGTATGTATAGGGTTTGTTGTGGGGTATGGGGTAAGGTTTTCACGTATATCAGGTTGCCTTGGTGAGTTCTTGGAACTTGGGTATATAGGTGATCATTGTCTAAGTTTGAGGGGGGTCGAGGGTGAGTTGTGGTGCGTTTTGAGGGGTGTGATAAGTGGTGGTTTGCAGATATTGGGTTGGATGATGGTGGTGCTATTGAGGGGTTTGCAATGGCGGCGGGTTAAGGCTTTGAAGAGGTGCGGTATTGTTATACTGGTGCGTTATGGTTGGATTTGTGGAGCTATGGGTGGTGGATTTTGGGTTTGGTTGTTTTGTAGTGGTGTTTGGTTCTGAGTGGTTGTATTTTGCTAGTTGATGTCAGGAACATTTAGGGTAAGGGAGAGGTTTGCGAGATTTTAAGCCTGCTCAAGCTCACCCTACAGCTCCAAGATTTTCTGTTCTAGACGTAAGACCAACTAATTCTGTCCTCACGTACTTCTTCTATTTGAGATTTTGACGTTTTCTGCCATGGTAGCATTATCTTTTTAATTTCTACTTAGATCGTCCATCTTCCTTTTGCCTTTGCTTTTGATTTTCGGGTCGCTAGGTGGAGGCGGAGGTGGAGGACCTCTGGATCTGGTGTGGTATGCTAATGATGCCAGAATTCATGAACCAATCTTTGGGAATGGGAGTAATCAAAAAAAAGAAAAACAAAAGGTAACCAAGTCAGTAAGACGAAGTAAAAGAGTGTTTGCAATATTTAAGCAGGTATCACGTAAGGTCATGCAATAATCCGTGTCCTAATTTGGGGACCTCATTGTGCCTGAGGTATGCCTAAGCGACAGATAAACTTGGAGAAAATTCATGCCAACGTTGCCTCATTCCATTAATTCAAAAATAAGCTAAATCAATCTTTCACTAAATCGAAATCATAATTATAAAGTCACTAAATAGCATTAAGCCTTATTACATTGAAATCTAATCAAGAAAGCAGTAAAGAATATTATCTCCTAGCCTACTTGGTCCTCGAAGGACCTTCTCCATGCTTGGCTCTCTTGACTCCATCACCACATTTCCCAGATCGCGCATGTCGAGTAGCGAGTAAGCCATTGCCAGCTTCCCTCCTTCATAAGGATCTATGCTTTGACTATCTCAAAGCCTCTTTCCTATCTTCTCCTCTAGCTCCATTAGTCCTTGCTCAAGATGCTCCAACCTCTTTGTCGACTTATTTGCAATCTCCTTTCATTCTCTGATCGCCTCTATATCCACCTTATGGTGTTCTAGATGCTTAGCTTCATATTCGAACACTCTTTTACGTAGCCTGTTTTTCACCTGTGCCTCAACCACCTCATCTATGATCCTATCTTTCATATTGACCCCCGGTTTGATGTCCTCAGCTATTTCGTCTTCCAACCATGAGAGATTGTAGTGCATGTGACCGGCGTGATACCTGTCTGGCTCAATAGTCTCTCCCTCCACGGTGATCTTTTGGTTCCACATGTGTTGGGATTCAAACTTGAAAGGGATGACATCTCCCTTGAAATCTGCTTTATACTAAACCATGTTAGAAACCTAGAGTGTGCTAGCTTGCCTCATTACCCTTATAGGAGCGTAAGGGTAGATGCGTCGCAGCCCAATCAATACTAAGTAAGAGGTTCCTTTGGACCTGATGATGAAATCGCTACTAGGAAACCAATCAAACATCCAATGCACTTACTCGTCTGTCAGATTACCGAAGAAACACATGCAGCCTATAGCATTTCTAGGCTTTGCAAACATGTCTAGAATGAATGTCATCTTTTTTGGATGATGACTGGCTATGTAGTCGTTCAGTGGCCTGGATAAAAGCTCCTGGCGATAATCACCCCTCTGAAAGTGTTCCAGCACCCAAACTTATACTAAGAGATTACAACCCTCGAAGTGTCTAACCCATGTTTGCACCGATCCAGAGCACGGTACATCTCAGCTAAGATCATCGGGATGATAGTGTATTTCTGCCCCTCGATACCCTCTATTAGGGTCCTAGCGACCATGGCTAAGCGAGTGTGAATTCTTCCACCTTACAGTAGAAAGATCAAAAAACCCAAGAAACAGACTATGAAGACATAGACCCGGCTGTGCACCATCCCAAAGAGGTAATGGCTAGCTCCTCGTGATGCAGGGATATGATTTGATATGCCCATATCGCTCATATAGAAATTCAAAGGGGGTGTATGATTTCTTCAGGCAGACCAGTTTGTCGTTCTTCTTAAAACCCAACATCTTTAGAAAATCAGATGGGGTGCAAATTTTTGGCACCAATAGACCCGGACTATCCCATGGTAACTTGGCAAATCCCCCTATTTCTTCCAGGAGAGGAGTCATTTCTATATTTCCAAATCGGAGAATATCTCTCTTTTCATCCCAGAACATGGTGGCGGCCTCAATTAGGCCCCTATTGGGTTGAATATTCAACAAAGATGGCAGGTAACCCAGTACTCTCCTCACATGGTTTCTGTCACATGTGCATGGTCGTTCCACCAGTCAAATAGCAGAGGCCGGATATTTTGGACCTTACCAAACCTGGGGATTTCGTGCTTCATTTTCTGCAACAGATAGAAGTTAGCCCTTCCCCCCTCCAGATTCAACTATTTACGGAATAATGATCAATATGATGGCATATTTTCTCTAAGTAATACACATAATATGATGGTGTCCTTTGGGATTATGTAAATCCTGTTGTACTTTGGACAAGGTCCATCTAAGCGGGTTGATGCGTCAATACGTCTCAATACGTACTAGGTTTAGCATGATGCATGTAAATTTCAAATCAGATTGTAGTTTCTAGAAGGGTCTAGACTGGTACTCTCAAGTGGATAGCTTGAGAGGGAAAGGCACAGGACCGTCGGTTACACCACTGATCGACGAGTCTACCATTAATAAGCCTTTCCGGTTTAAAAGGGATTTTTTTAGGAAAGCACAGACACTCATCAAACGCCACTATGTTGATAATGAGCACGAGTGGAATATGATGTTTAAAGAATCTTTATGCAAAAATAGCAACATGTTGCCAGCTATTTGCATGAGGAAAGTGCGTAAAAACAGTAAATTATAGGAGAAAGAAAAGAAAAAGTAAAGACAAGAGAGAGAAGACAGTTTAACTCATGAAAATGTGCGAGAACAGAATTAAATGAAGCAAATAGGGGAATAGGGACGGGAGAGGCATGATATAGCAGCCTTAAACAAGATGAAGGAAACGGAAAGAGGGTGTACCTGTCGTAGCAGTTTAAGCAAACAAAGGAAATAGAGGGAGGATGTGCATATCATAGCAGTTTAAGCAAGTTAGGAAAATAGGGAGGGGATGTATATGTCATAACAATTTGAACAAATAAAGGAAAATAAGAGAAGGGAAGTACATGTCATCAAATAATCTCTTAAGCCACATAAATCAACTTCATTATGGTAAGAGCCTAATTATATCCCCAGCTGCGTCTCCATGCTGTCTCACCCCTTTTTCTCTTGAAAGCGGGTTTCGACATGTGACAACTCTTTTAAATGGGTATTAAAAAAGAGAAGAGCCGTCACCTAACGGTTTAAGGTGTGTTAGGGCACCTATTTTCAAATAACACTGTTTAATTAGTCTACATCACCGGGTAAATGGCTCAAATTACTTCAAGGAGAAGGTGTTAGGCACTCTTCAAGTTTCACAACTATGGGTCCCGGCCGAAGTTTACGCTATGTGGGATTATCGGATTATAATTGTCCTATGTGATCGTGTAAGCAAGGGAAGACAAGGAATTTAAAAGTTCATATTATGATGTAAATAAGTGTAAAGAAAATTGCATAAGAATTAAACTATAAATAATCAGTACAAATCATTGGATGTTACAAGATACAACTTAATTGTTCTAAATTCAAGAGACGAAGTGCGAACAATAAACATATAAAGGAGGGGGTCCTAAGTGTTTTAGCCTAAAGGATCACCCCGTGCAACATATATAATACTTCACAACTTCCTTAGAGTACGGGTTGCTCATATTATTCAGCTAGCACAGACTATCATTTCCTGCTACCCAATTACTATGTTAAATTTGTTTAATTAAAGCACTATAATTCAATTCTAGATCATGTCCTATGCGTGCACTACCCGTCCCATGCCTATGGTCTAGGAGGCTTTGGACCTGCTATTTGGGTGGTCCTATTACTTAAGGTGCTCAAAAATGATAAAACTAGGTGCACATTCAAAACTTGTAAGACTACACATAAGGACAATAAGTGGCTTAAGCTAGCCTCCACACATAAGCAACAAAGGCACGCGGGTATATTCTTATATTAGGCAGTAGACAGTTTCAGAATTAAGACGCTTTTAGAGTCGTTAAATCCTATAGGCATGGCTTCTATGTGATTCTGATGTCTTATAGGCAGTACTGTTGTTTTAGATTAACGAATTTGCAGATTACATGTATTACAAATCCTATAGGCTTTTGATCTCTAAATTGTTTGCGCAATGAGGCAGTAAAACTGTTTGAAAGCTCAGAATTAATAGCATTTTATTTTATAAACAGGCTTTCTAGGCGAGTGACAATATCCTATAGGCAGGATTTCTAATAATTGGTGTTTGAACTTTATTTTATCATGCTTGTTCCTATGGGCATGTCATCTAGGTGGGCAGTATAATAAAATCAACAGAAGTGGTCGATTAGTTAATTAATTAGAACCCTATAGTCACGTTATCGAGATGAGCATTAGTAAAGGCATGTATTGTTACATCCTATAGGCATGTTATTTAATAATTAAACCAGTAGTTATTGGCGTATAATTCCTATAGACATGTCATCTAGTGGTGCACAGTAGTAGACATGGAAACAAGACAACATTTACTCAAACTAACATGCATTGGATAGTGTACAGGTATTAGACAAGTTAAGAAAAGAGTGTGATTTTCAATAGGCATGGTTTCTATGTGTCTACATAAATAAAGCATGTCGAACAAAGTAGTAAGCAAAACACGTAGATCCTATAGGCAGGCCCTCTACCCGTTTATGCAAGAATTAGGATATGCAACCCCCTTTTCACTAATTTCCCCCATCGTTTGTTTAAAAAATTATTACATGCCCAAAGATAAAAGAAGGAACAAACTTGCTCCTCATACAGGTAGCAGACCCAGACCCAAACTCAGCTCAAAATTGGAATGTATCGACCGCACAGCCCAGGCCCATATTTGGACCCAAATCAAGTCCAGACGGAGCTCCACTACCCCGCACTTGCAAATTAACAACTTAAAAAGACAAACTAACAAACCATACATAGCAATTACTTAAAGGATTCTTGGACCTACCAACAACGACTAGATGACAGAATTTACAAAAAAATGTACTTGTATTTTAGAAGCAGGCGTGACAGGATTGATTAAACAAAAAAACATGAAAACTAAGAGAATCGATATGTCTTAGCTTCAACATGGAAAGTTTGATATGGCAAACTAACATTACAGGTTCAATCACTTAACAGGGATAGCATGTTGAGCATGAACAACACATTGAGAGAGAGTTATGGGAAACAAGTCATTTGGGCTTACAGGGTAAACATATACAAGACGCACATGCCAAATGAGTTCGAAATAGAGTATGATCCATAATTAGCCTAAAAAGGATTCTAAACTTAAGAGCCTAAGTTATGAAGGTCAAATAGAGCCATAGTCACGGAATGACAATTACACATAACAAACAGGCAACCAAGCAATCGATAGGGCTTAGTTTCAACATGGCAAGTTTGATATGGCAAACTAACATTACAGGTTCAATCACTTAGCAGGAGATAGCATGTTGAGCATGAACAACACATTGAGAGAGAGTTAGGGGAAACAGGTCATTTGGGTTCACAGGGTAAACATATACAAGATGCACATGCCAAATGAGTTCGAAATAGATATGCTCCACAATTATCCTAAAAGGATTTTGAACTTAAGAGTCTAAGTTATGAAGGTCAAATAGAGTCATACTCAGGGAATGACAATTACATATAACAAACAGGCAACCAAGAAATCGATAAGAAACCCAATCATGCTAAGTATCACACAAAGATTTCAAAGTCCAAAGGTGCTATGGCAGGTGGACATAATATCTTAAGGTTAAATAGAACAGGCAGACTCAGAACTTAAGCCAGTCGACTATGCATGATCATGGAACCTAAATGTATTGGGATTTAGCTAGAAGCATAAACAATACCAAAGAATGCAGGATTGACCAAACACCAGAACAAAGCAATTGGTTTGGTTAAAACATTGCAACAACAAATATGGTTCATGTAAGCAGGTAAAAACAGAGTCCACATAAAGGAATTATCAGTAGAAGTTCATTAAGTCAAATTCTGGGTAAGAGATGATTCCCTATGAATATCAGTGCGAGAATTCAAACACGAGGCATGAGAAAAACTTACAATAAACAGCAGACAATAAAGTAGAATTAAAGATCATTCAAGCTGAACATATTGGAGTTTAAAAATCTAGGCATGTTGTGACACTTGAAGATTTAGAATTGCATAATAGCTATAAAGCAAGTAAAATTACCAATGATAATAACAAAATATTAGAGTCATATTGGTTCAAACAACATGGGTATGTGAAGCACTAAAAACAAGGAAAAGAAGATAGCAAAAGTTAAGACTCACCAGTTTGCAGATTCAACAAACAAATAGAAGAGGAGACTAAGTGATAGCAATAACTCGAATATTAGTAGCAAAAAGAACAACCAAAAGATCCAAGTCCTAGTGCGTCAGAGTCATAGGAGCTTTAAATGAGCCCTAAGCATTGCTCCCACTAGGGAGGTCAATAGAGGGATTCTGGTGGCCTTGGCTTTCAGCCGGCCAAGAGCCAAGAATGCAGAAAGTATAGGAGAATGATAGTTGAGAGAATAGTAGTGACAATAGTAGTTAAGTAATAGTTTCTTAAGACTTAGAAGGGGAACGAAAAAGGGGGGATTATGTATTAGTAGAAATTTGAACGAACAAACAAGGAAACATAGTTAATCAAACACAAACAAGGAAAGAAAAGCATGCAAAATCAATCCAGAATAAGTTTAGGAGAAAAATCGAGTAACCCCTAGTTCAGGAAAGAGAACACAATCATTCAAAGATCTCACTGAATTGGACTCATATAGCCTAGTAGTGGATGTATATAGATGAAACATCGTCTGGATCTTGAAGATTTGGAGACGATTGTACTTGATTCAAGACCTGGTACTTGTCAAAAATAAGCAAGTACTAGGTGATACCATAACCATGTAAGTAACGAAGAGATAGAGCATATATGGAAGAAAAATCACTGAGAGATTCCATATTAGGGTCGGAGTTAGAGAGAACAAGGGAGGTGGCTGCTAGGGTTTTAAAGAAGGGAAGAAAAAAAGGATAGGGAGTGTTTGGGGGCGGCGTCTCAGAGAAAATGGGTGTAAGGGTTTGGGGTTGGTTAATTAAAGAGGAGAGATGGTTTGTAGGCCTTTGATCTTTGAGATCAATGGTTTAGATAGAAGGAAAGAGTGGAGCGAGTAGTTTAAGTGGGTATCGACCGGGTTCATTAAAAGAGTCGTCTGGTTTGGGCTTGGGGGGCTAGGTTTTGGATTCGAAATTAGCTCAAAAATTAGGCCATAGTTTAAATACACGAAATGTATTAAAAAGAATTTATAAAAAGTAATTAATAAATAATAAAATAGTATTTATGCAGTAAAATGCTTGAAAAATAGCTTAACAGTATCAAAATATAAGAATTCTATTTTGGCACAAATAATGTAATAAATATAATTATGTATAGAATATAGGCTATTATTGCAAAAATTGTGTAAATAGCTCCAAAATACAAATGTAATTATATGAAATGAAGAAAATATTATGAAACGTATATGTGGGTGTAAATAATAAATTTGGATGATTAAGTCATCACAAAATAACTTGAAAGGATAATTAGTAAATATTTGATCAATTTAAATACAAGAAAATTAATTTTAAAGCTTTAAAAATTATGAAACATTATAGGAAATACTTATATGATTCTTGTAAATTGGGTAACAATGCAAAAATGATATTTTGAAAGTATATATGATATTTTGTAAAATATGAGGAGGAAATTGGTATCAACACCAAGGGCATCACACAGCCTCAGAACGATGCACTGGTCATATATGTGCTTATCAATAAAGCGTGTGTTGATTGATCCAGGTAGCTCGGCCAACATGATTAGATCGAGGGTCGTAGAGCAACTGGGGTTACAGGATCAGATCGCACCGGCAATCCGGATATTAAATAGATTCAACATGGCGTGCAATGCCACGAAAAGTGAGATAACTTTACCGGTAAACACAGCTGGGACCACCCAAGAAATAAATTTCTACGCGATATAAGGGGATATTAGGTACAACGCTTTATCTTGAAGGTCGTGGGTCCACAACATGAGGGTGGTGTCTTCGACCTTACACTAGACGCTGAAATTTCCCACTCCGAAAGGGGTCAAAACGGTCTATGAAGAATAGCCGGCCGCAAGGAAAATGTTCGTTGTCGATGAAGTGATCCCGGTGCCTATGGTTTCAACAAAAAAAAGTGCAGAACTAACCCAAAAAAAGAAAATAAATGGAAATCAATGATACCAACCTCGACCGATCTAGGAAAACAGAAAGAGCACGGAGCGAATGATGAGGATGATTACAGTGTCCCGAGATCGTTCATAGCACTCGATCACATCGATGCCACCAAATCAATGATCGAGGAGTTGGAGAAAGTTATATTGATCGAGCACCTACATAACCGAAAGGTATACCTGGGCACGGGATTAACCCCGGAGCTCAAGAAAAAACTTATTAATTTTCTTACGCTAATTGTTTTTCCTGGTCCCCTCTAGACATGACAGGGATCCTACCAGAGATAACCACTCACAAGGTGAGCTTGGATCCGAAGTTCCATCCGATTAAGCAAAAGAGAAGGCCATAGTTCGAGATCAAACATGCATTCATCAAGGACGAGGTATCCAAACTTCTAAAAATAGGTTCCATCCGGGAAGTTAAATACCCAGATTGGTTAGCTAGCATAGTGGTAGTGCCTAAAAAGGTAATAAACTGAGGATGTGTGTAAACTATAAAGATCTAAACAAGGCATGTCCAAAGGATTCTTTCCCTTTGCCTAACATCGTCGAATGATCGACGCGACAGCCGGACACGAGATACTCATTTTTCTTGATGCCTACTCTGGGTAGAACCAAATTCGGATGGACCCAGACGATCAAGAAAAGACTTCTTTCATCACCAAATTCGGCACCTACTGTTATAATGTAATGCCGTTCAGATTAAAGAACGTCGGTGCCACATACCAACGCCTAGTCAACTGGATGGGCGAGGAAAAATAGGAAAATAAATGAAAGTTTATATTGACGATAAGTTGGTCAAGTCCCTGCGAGTAGAGGACCATTTGAAACATTTGCAGGAAACCTTCGACATATTAAGAAAGAACAACATGAAGCTAAACCTGAAAAAGTGTGCATTTGGGGTCAACTCGAGCAAATTTCTCGGATTCATTGTATCTAATCGGGGAATAGAGATCAACCCCGACAAAATAAAGGCCATAGAGGACATCACCATAATCAACAACGTCAAAGTAGTATAAAGAATGACCGGGCGGATAGCCGCGTTTGGCCGGTTCATCTCGAGACGTCATATAAGAGTCATCGGTTCTTCTCACTATTTAAAAAGAAGAACATTTCTCTTGGACTCCGAAATGCCAGCAAGCTTTTGAGGAACTCAAGCGATACCAATCGAGCCCCCTTTGATGCACACTCCGAAGACAGATGAACAATGGTACCTCTACATGGAAATTTTCGAAGTGGCGGTAAGTGGTGTCCTAGTCCGAGAAGAAGACAGTACGCAATTTCCTATTTATTGTGTCAGTATAACCCTAGGCGATACTGAAACAAGGTATCCACACCTAGAAAAATTAGCGCTCGCTTTACTAAGCGCTTCAAGGAAATTAAAACCATACTTTCAATGCCACCCCATATGTGTCATAACCTCTTACCTGCTGAGGAATGTCATGCATAAGCCTGAGCTCTCGGGCCGGTTGGCCAAATAGGCCGTAAAGATTAGCGGGTACAATATTGAGTACAGACCCCGGACTGCCATCAAATCTCAGATTTTGGTAGACTTTATGGCCGACCTTATGTCGGCCTTGATACCCGAGGCTGAAAGGGAATTTCTGCTCACTTCGAGGACTAGCTCAGGGATCTAGACCCTATTCATGGACGGTGCCTCCAATGCGAAAGGGTCCGAGCTCAATATCGTATTAAAACGACCTATGGGTAACGTAATTAGATAATCCATTAGAACTCTGAAATTGACTAACAATAAAGCCGAGTATGAAGCTATGATTGCAGGTCTAGAACTAGCTAAGAGCCTCGGGGCCGAAGTGATCGAAGCCAAATGTGACTCCCTCTTTGTTGTAAATCAAGTCAATGGAACGTTCGAAGTAAAAGAGGAACGGATGCATAGTTCACGGCTAATTTTTGGAAGAAATTTCAGCAAGGTTTGGGTACTCAGGTGAATCTTAGTACAGCCTTTCACCCGCAGACTGACGGGCAGGCAAAGCGGACTATTCAGACGCTTGAGGACATGTTGCGCGGTTGTGTGCTTGACTTCAAAGGTAGCTGGGAAGATCATTTGCCGCTCATAGAGTTTGCCTACAACAACAGTTATCATGCTAGCATTCAAATGGCACCGTTCGAAGCTTTATATGGTATGAGATGTAGATCTCCCTTTGGGTGGTTCGAGATTGGGGAAGCGGAGTTGATAGGGCTAGAGCTCGTGCATTAGGCTATGGAAAAGGTTGAGATCATTAAGGAGCGGTTGGAAACTTCTTAGAGTCGTCAGAAGTCCTATTCAAATGTTCGTTGTAGGGATTTGGAGTTCAAAGAAGATGATTAGGTATTCTTGAAGGTTTCCCTTATGAAGGATATAATGCAATTCGGTAAGAAAGGGAAATAGAGTCTGAGGATATGTCGAACCGTACAGAATCATTCAGAGATTGGCCAGGTGGCTTAAAGGCTAGAACTACCTCTACAGATGTCCTTAGTGCACCCGGTGTTTCATGTATCCATGTTAAAAAGGGTGGTTGGAGATTCGTCGCTTATTGTTCCGATTGAGACTATTGAGGTTATTGAAGAATTGACTTATGAAGAAATTCCAGTTGCCATTCTTGATAGACAAGTTCGAAAGTTGAGGAACAAAGAAATTGCCTCCGTGAAAGTGTTATGGCGAAACCAACAGGTTGAGGAGGCCACCTGGGAAGCCGAGGAAGAGATGAATAAGAAGCACCCTAATTTATTTGAATAGCTATGTAATTGTATCCATGATGTTAAGAGATAATTTTCTGCAAATTATGATTTCCTCTATATAGCTTATGTTAAGAATACTCCCTCTTGGTAATGCAATGTTTATAGCATTGTTGCCCGTGTTGTTTCTAAATTGTTTTGCATCGTGTGTTGTGGTTGTGATGTTAGGATTGGTTTCTGAGATTCTCTGACAGTTAGATAAGGTCCAGTTACAAGAGAAACTCTGGCGAAAAGTTTGGAAATTTGGGGAGTTAGTCAAAATTTGGGAACTGTTGGTGTGTGTTATAGCAGCTGAGTCACGTTGGTTTCTAATGGTGGATTTTAGCCCTCATTCGAGGATGAATGATCTTAAGCGGGGGAGGATGTAAGTTCCCGTAAAATTTTACCTAAAATCCGGGGTTTCGTGGTGCCGAAGTAGACTTATGTGTTGATGATCGCGGTTCAGATTTTTGGATCGAACAGTGTGTTGGGGAGTTGAAGAAAAATTTTAGAAGTGCAGGGCATTTCTGCAGTCACAAAATTGATATGCTCATTATGTGGGGCCATAATCATTATGCAGGCCGCATAACCCATCGTAGACCCAACATGAAATTTTTCGGGGGGAGGGGGGGGGTTCCACCGCGTATTATGCGACCACAGACCGGTCACAGAATGAGGCAAAATTGCCCAGTTCCGGAGGGCCATTGTGCGGTCTATTTTTCGGACCGTAGAAACGTTATGCGGTTGCATATGCGACCGCAGATCTGTGACGGGGCTTCATTTTTCTAATGTAATAACCCGACCCCCATTTCGTTTATCTAGCCTAAGGTTTCATATTTGGGGGATCACTTGTCATTTTCGAGAGAGGTGAGAACTATTCTAGAGAGAGGAAAGAGAGGGTTAAGGATTTTACTACTCTACCTTAATCGAACCTTGGGATTTCATCGAAAGGAACTTGCTAGGATTTTTAAAATGTAAGAATTTCTTTTCCCAATTCTTCAATTTCGGGTTTGGGGTTGATTATGGGTGATAAGGGTACACTAATCACATGCATGAGCTAATAGGGATTGTGGGGAAGTTGTTGAACAATCTTGGGTGGTTTTATTATTGAATTGGTTGAGGGAAAGGTTGGGTCATAGTTGTAACAGCCCTTGTCATACGAATGTCCCTAATTGTGCTTGTAATTCTCCCCTCCTCTATAGATTGGCATTGTTAGGAGTGTTGGGACATTATTGTTGCATTACGAAAATCTCTTTCGAGGTATGTTGGATAAACCCTTCTCTTAGAATTGAATCCCACAATACCGTTGTGAGTCCCGTGATGCTTATAAATTGAATTATTCCAAATAAGCCTTGTGTCAAAACAAATATGCATCCAATATGTATTCCAAAGATTCTTGTTATTTTGAGTTACCATTTATGAATATGGTTTAAGTATGGACTGAGTGTTATTGTGTTATGATTTAAAAACGTGTTTCTAACGAAAGTTATCATGTCAAAATTGTGTAAGAAACCACATGTGCTTAAGGCCCTAAATTGCTCAAATATGTGTTTAAAGTCTTGATTTGAAAGGCCTTGTTGACGATTATCCACAATGATACTTGAAAGTGAAATAAGAGAACATGAAATATGATGTGCGGCCAACGTGCCAAGAACGATATTGCGTCATGGCCATTGGTGCCAATGAAATGAATGATATACAAAAGATTACGAAATAAGTGGTAAATCCTTTTAATAGTAAATGTTTTGGGAGTATCGATTAGCTACAGAGAAAGGGTAGGTCGAAATAACCTAAACCCGAAACTACACGTGCCGGTGTAGGAGTGATGGAGGGGTAAATCCCCATGATAATGTGATAAGGTTGTTTCCCCTTATATGGGATGAGATTGATGTGTTGAGTTGTTTCCCCTTAAATGGGATGAGATTATTGCTAGTGCGACGTGATATAATGTCGACCCACACAGTATTGTAATGAGACGGCTTAGCTGGTCGGGCTGAGATCGGACGCCATGCCGCGCATATGGTGGTGTTATGAGTGTTTGTCTCGGGGTGAGACGGCTTAGCCGGTCGGGCTGAGATCGGACTCCGTGCTAAAATACGATGGTGTATCGGTGCTAAAGATCTCCCAACTTCAGATACTAAAATTTTCTTTCCCCAACTTGACACCTAGTTGCTATTTGATCCTCTTACTGATTTCCTTTTTCCTTCTCTGTTTACTGTTATTCGTTCTATTGATAGGGTGTTTAGTTTTACATACTAGTACTATTCCACATGTACTAACATCCCTTTTGTCGAGGGCGATGCATCTTTAACGGATGCATGTGGTTCCATAGCAGGTGGTATTGATCAGTGATAGCAGCACACCCTATCCTCAGCAGACTTGGTGAGCTCCACTTCATTTCGGAGTCATGTGTTTCTTATCCTTTGTACATAGCATTTTAAGGTATAGTCGGGGCCTTGTTGACGACACTGTCATAGTACTCTTTTGTTCCTATTAGAAGTTCGGTAGACATAGTGTGGGTTGTATCTGTTTTTAGGAAGGTTAAACAAAAAATGATGTATTCTTATCATCTATTCCACTTTAACTATGATTGTACAATGTACTGTTTTGAAGACTTGTTAATGACGTAACTAATGAAAATGAACTGGTGTTGTTCACATGACTTCTTACTTACTAATTAATGAAATATATTCTTCTCTTTATTTATGGGTGAGTTGGGTAGACGGCAATGTGCAGGCTTGCTCAACCGGGATAACTCTATTGAGCGTCGGTCGCGCTCCCCAAGGTCGAGGCGTGACAATTCGAAGTAAAAGAGGAACAGATGCTGAGGTACTTGGATAAATTGCAGGTGACCCTACACCAATTCAAGGAATAGACTCTGTAGCACGTACCTCGGGATCAAAATAGTAAGGCTGATGCATTGGCCAACTTGGGGTCGTCTGTCGACTCCGATGAATTCGACTCGGGGGTAGTGGTACAGCTGATGAACTCGGTGGTAGAAGAAGGTCACACCGAAGTAAACTCCACAAGTTTGACTTGGGATTGGAGAAATAATATATAGACTACCTGAAGACAGGAAAATTATCATCGGATCCCGATGAACCGAAAGCTCTATGCACCAAAGCTGCCAGGTTTAGATTAGTTGAAGGGAAATTGTTCAGAAGATCCTTCTTCGGCCCACTGGCTAGGTGCTTGGGCATAAAGGTCCACGAGGGCACTTGGGGGAACCACTCGGGGGCAGAATCCCTGGTTTGGAAGTTAATCAAAGCCGGTTACTACTAGAATGAAATGGAGAAAGATGCGAAAGACTTCGTACAAAAATGCAACGAGTGTCAAAGACATGCCTCGATGATTCATCAACCGGGAGAGATGCTCCACCTGGTCCTGTCGCCATGGCCATTTATGAAATGGGGAATGGATATCGTCGGTCCCCTGCCATGGGCGCCCGATAAAGCCCAATACATAATACTCATGACCGATTATTTTTTCAAGTGGGTCAAGGCCCAGGCGTTCAAGAAGGTCTGGGAGAAAGAGGTCATCGATCTCATCTGGGATCACATAATATGTCGATTTAGAATACCGGCTGAGATCGTTTGCGCCAACGAGAAACAATTCGTCGGCAACAAAGTAGGTAAGTTTTTCGAAGACCACAAAATCAAAAAGATATTATCAACGTCTTACCACCCTAGTGGGAACGGGCAAACGGAGTCGACGAACAAAGTTATACTCCAAAGTTTGAAAAAGAGATTGCCCGATTCAAAAAGAAAGTAGAAGGAAATCTTGCCCGTGGTCCACTGGGCATACCGTATGACTTCAAAGTCGAGTACCGAGGCAACCCCGTTCTCTCTAGTCTACGGAGCGGAAACCTTAATACCGGTCGAGGTAGGGGAACCGAGCCTCAGGTTCCAGTATGCTACCAAAATGTCAAACGACGAGGCTATGACCACGAGCCTGGAATTATTAGACGAAAGGCGAGAAGCTGCCCTGGTCCAGTTGGCCGCCTAGAAGCAGCAAGTAGGGAGGTACTAAAACCAAAGATCTAACCTTTGAAATTTTCAAATCGAGAACTTGGTGTTAAGAAAAGTAACCCTACACACCAAGAACCCTAACGACGGGAAATTGGGCCCGAATTGGGAAAAACCGTACAGAGTTACCAGAATAATCGGGAAACAGTGTAAAACTATCGAACAACTGGAACGTGGCACACTTAAAGCGATATTACTGCTAAGGTACGAGCTCAATTCCTTTTTTAATTTTGCTATATTGCGGACTAACTTATATAGGTACTTGGCCGAGGGAAAATGTGACTATTCGGTCTGAAAGCACATGTTGTACTCTTTTTCCCTTGAACCAATTTTTCTCGAAGAGGATTTTGGCAAGGTTTTTAACGAGGCAACAGTAAAACGTGCTACCCTAGTTTTGAAGGCCGGCCTAAAACCAGACCTGCTGATCATTTGCACCGAACCAACAGTATTCGAGCCCTCATAAGTTTGACCTCAAATACTAGGGGCCATCATCCTTATGTTAAGATCTTTGGAAGCTGCAACCACTTAATATTAAAAGCCAAGACTTAGTAATTAGGATTTGTTGTAAGGGTCAAACGGTCAAACGAACTGTACCCATGTAGCCCACTCTAGCCATGGCACAAGGCTTATGTTCCCCCGATTATGTACTCTACATACAAAACAATGAAAGAAATATTTACTTTATTTATACTTTATCACTACGCATTTCGCTCCATTGATGCATCACAACGGATCCTAAAGCCCACGGGCTACCTCGACTCTAGGACTGTCGTCCGATAAAAAATCGAATGGCCCGGGCTATCGAATCCCAGAGGCACCGATCCTTAGGCAGGGCCTGAACATGAAAGGCTACGGCCAACCTAAAACAGCTCGAAGACGTCCGAAGTCTATACTTAGAAAGTAAGGCTCTTAGGTATAATTGAAACCTATTAAAAAGGTTACCTTTGGCGAAACACCGTAGTGTATGACTGAAACACTTAAGTATCTTAAAGGCCTTCCATTTTTATATGAAATTTCGAAGCCATAAACAATACTGAGTTACCATTGAAACGGGGCCTCATTCGGGCTTCCGGAGAGCGGATGCTCCAGATTACGTCTATTTCTATGCTAAGGCATTAAGAATGATTCACAAATTAAAAATAAATTGCAAATAGATGCTGAAAAGTAAATGACACGGTGTTGCCAAAGGAAATTTTTTATATATTTCAAAAAATATTTGCAAAATAAAAAAGAAAGTATACGAAAAGGAAACATAAAAGGAGCTAAGGCATCTCCGCCTAATCTTCACCGAAGCTCAACTCAGCACCGAATGTTGGGAAGCTTCGCGACCTTGAGGCTCATAAAGTTCTTTTTCTTCGACCTCAAGCCTCTTGGCCTCTTCAAACTCGGCCAACAGATCGAATCCCCAGGCGTTAATCTCCTTGAGGGTCTCCCTTCGGGACAGCCGCTTTACATACTCGGTCTTCATTCTTAAATGGGCCTCAGCTATCTCCAAATCGGTTTTATACTAGGCCAGCATTTCTTCGACCTTGGAGGAATCAATCAAGGTTGCCTCTAATTTATACTTCAGCATTGTATATTCCCGGCCAAGGTCGTCCCGTTTTGAGAAGGATGGATCCAGTTGTACCCGGAGTTCGTCATTTAGCCTGGACCACTTGTCGGCCTTGTCTTTTGCCACCCGGAGCTGGTCCTTGACCAATTCTAACTCCTCTTTCGTAGCCTCTTTTTTCGAGGCCAACAGGTCCATCCTGTTCCTCAGCGCCTCGGTCGTAGTCTTGACCTAGTTCATTTCGGCTCGGATCTGGTCAATCAAGTCTATCTTCTCTTGGACCTGCGAGGTTGCATCGATAGTTACTACTCGTAACCTCTTGTATTTAACCTCAAAGATCCTTGCCTTCTCGACTAGTTCGGCATGCTCCCGTTTCACGGACAAGGCCTCCTTCTGTGCTTCTTCCAGCTCATCTAGGATAATTAGGAAATCCTTGAGGGCCTGGTCTTTTTTTTTCACTGAGAGCCCTATACATGTCCTTCTGTAGGACATGCTCTTTAAGCTCAAACTCGAGCTGGCTGACTTCCATTAGAGACCGAAGGAAGCTTTCATGGTAGAGCACCGAAGCCTGAAAAACACAATGATAAGATCGTTAGAGCATGCTGAAGCTAAGCAAGATTCACAGAGGGTACAAGAAATAGGAAACTTACTCAGTTCAGAGCCTGTTGTGCCTCGTTGAAGAGGCTCAATGTGCCTACTTCAATCATCTTCGCTTGGTCCTCTTCGATCACCAAGCAGCGAAGATAGATGGCCACACCCACCGGAGCGGACAGCACCCCGGTGTCCGCCGAGATAGTAAGCAACACTGTTCTTTTACCGTCGCAATCCACATTCGGAGCAGGGAACTGCCTTACTAGCATTGGGCTCGAGCTCGGCTCACCTGCTCCCGGTGACACATCTTTTTTTGGTATCTCAAGGTGACCAAGCCCGGAATAATCCTCCAACGCATTCATGTCTACACCGTCAAAATATATGTTGAGGGCCTCGTCTGCGCTCCGTTCCGTCTCATTTGATTTCTCTTTGTCAGCTTGAGTCTCATCGAACATAGACTATGTGTGAGAAGACGACACGATGTCGATGACACTGGCTATTTCTTTCGGAGCGGGGATAGTTCTCAGGAGGCTGTAGCCTTTGACTTTCCTTCTAGCTCTCGAGCTAAAGAAGGCTCGGCCTCACGGCCACCTCCCTCAGTTGCCACTTGTTCCTCTCCGTCAATGGTCAACCCGTGAGCGACGAACTCTAGTTCATCGTCTTCAGGGTAATCCCTGAGCCTGAAGAGGGAGTCGGGGTGCGGTACTCTAGCTTGGGTACTTTTCTGGACCCAGACAGTTACCCTCTTCTTCTTGACCTCGGCATCTAGGGAGCCAGAGGATTTCCTCTTGTTTCTCTTTTTCTCCTCCCATGCAGCAGCTCCAGGCTGTCCCGAAGCAGAGGGTTCAGCAAGTGAGAACAGATCCTCATCCTCATCCGATGGCCGAAGCTCACTGGTCTTGGGAAAACCTGAAAAAAGAAAAAGGACTTAGTAGAAACAAGGGTTAAGTATGAGAGTAGAATTGTTCGGGGGGAGGACTTACCATGGGACGGGCCTCCCACTTGCCCTTTGAAAGCTTGTGCCATTCGCACTCAAAATATGACATTTGTTTGTTGATCCCCTCGATTCACTCCTTGAAGCGGAAAACTGCATCAGGAACTTCGGCGAACGCTGCACAACGATAGACACAAGCAATTAGAGAAAGAACAAAGGAAGTACCAAGTACTCAGGAAAGAAAGAAAACTTACGGGCTGAGTTCCACTTTTCAGGGAATGGTAGAAATTCAGGGGGAATGAGGTCTTTGGTTTTCACCCAAATGAACCTCCCCTTCCAACCTCGATCTCGATCTTCATTGATGCTCGAAAATGGAGCTTTGCTTGCTCAGCGGACGAGCTTGATCAACCCCTCTCAGAAAACTCGGGGACTGTAGAGACGAAGCAGGTGGTCGAGGGTAAACTGAGGTGCTTAGTTGTTGTTGACAAAGTGGCGGAGGAGGATTATGATCCTCCAAAAGGACGGGTAAATCTGCCCAAGGCAGACCTCGTACCTTTTGCAGGAGCTGAGGATTATAGGGTCCACCAGGGCAAGCGTGAAGGGGTAAGTGTAAACACTTAGATACCGCTCCACGTGAGTAGTAATATCTTCATTGGGCCGACAACCACCTCCTTGCTCTCCTAGTGGAAATCCTCTCGAACTGTAGAGAGTGTATCCTCGGTCACGGAGCATATGTACCTCTATGCCCCTTCGCCTCGGTCCTTTCTCAACTTTGAAGTAGTTCTCAATAGAGCAGCCCCCGGGGATGAATCTCTTCAGAGGAGGTTCTGGGGCCACCTCGGCATCCGTGGCCGTGTTAGAAGTTGAAGGAATGGCCTGTCGAGGCACAGATTTGGACATTGCCATCGGATTCTGGAAAATATGAAGATTTGAAAGTGAGGATGAAGATTTGAAGGTAAGGATGAAGGTATGAAGGTCAGATTTGAATATTTGAGGAAGGAGTATGAAGATTTGAAGATGAAAATATAAAGATCACGCAAAACAATATATGAAGGTTGGGAGGAATTAGAATGAGCGAAGAATTCGAGGGTAAGTGAAGGAGTTCTGGAATCGAAAAGTTAAAAAGAGATCGAAGCTTTTATAGAGAAGGGGTAATTAATGCGTGACGTTTCGCATTCGGGGATGGTCAACCGGCGGCTGACACGTGTCAAAAGTCATAACGACGCGACTGATGGGACGTTTCGTTGACCCGTCAACTCGGTTCTAGCGTATGAAAGAAGAAACCAAGGTTAATTTATCGCTTCTCGTCACTTCAATAAATCTACTCTCAGAGAAACGAGAGGATTATCTGTGTGCGTATAAAATCGGGGGCAGAGTTTTTCTCGATTCCCCGGTGTGAAAACCGGGGGGAAACGTGGCCTGACGTGATGTTTATCATTGGCCCAAGAACCCCTCGTATCGAAACCCGGAGGAACGAACGATGTATCTAAGATCAGGCACGGAGAAATCACGGACCCAGACCAAATAGCTTCTGGACTTTGGAAAATGCGGAGAACGGTTACGCATGATGAGTAGAGGGCCGTAATATTCGCTCTCAACCGAATATTACGGCGCGAATCCTATTCAGTATCAACTATAGATCGACATTTACCGAAAAAAGAAGATTTTTACCTTATTTAGACTTGTGCTAGGACTAAAATTTCCCTACTCTATAAAGGGGAATTTTTTTTTATTCTGACATATTTTGACACGCAAATCAAAGCAATAAAAGTTTAGTTTTTGTTTTCTAGCTATTGTTCAAAGCACTATTCATTTCTTCCTTTCTTCACTTGCAGTCGAGCTTGTACTGAAGGTGCAATCGAGGACGAATTTCATTGTTTAATCCAAAATCAGGCTCGGTCACTACGTTATGATTTGTTTGATCATTTATTTTGTCTTTAACTCATTTACCTGTTGTTCTTAATTATTCGTATTGAAATAAATCACATATCCTTTAAATCGCGAACAAATTTAATTATTACTTATTTTTGGGATAAACTTAAGACTTTTTCTAAAATATGAAGCTTATGCCTATTTCAATATTTGAACTTTGTCTAATAAAAAAGGTAGGCCGTCTATTGTTTTTTTCACCTACATTATTTTTGGATAACGAGTGTGGTTTAGGGGGAAAGAAATCACATTGTTTGTTTCAGTTAAAATGTGAATTCTGACCTCCAAGATTGTATCTACTTTATCTAATAATTCGCTCTTACATTATTAATTTTTATCAAATGTCGCTAAAGAACTTTTGTAGGTACCTAAATATCATGGCATGCTTAATATTACAAGTTTTAAAAGTTCCTAATCACACAAATATTATGATGTATTTAACATATTTCATTCCTTTTGAAGCTTCAATATCCGATCGGATAAGTTGACATGAATAAAACGGAGGGAATAAATATTATGAGTAATAAACGAAATATTGTCTATCAAATGTTATATAAAGTAGTAGGAAATTTCGATGAGAAGAAAAAGAAAAATCAATAAAATCTGGTTTAACCCTCAAAAATTCTAAAGGAAAACACGAATCGACGCATACGGGAGTCATTGCCTCTCACGTCCCCCTCTGCCACGTAGAAACGAAATCTGGTAGTCATTCTAAAGCAACGCTATTTAAAAAATAGTGGGTATATTTTAAATTTCAGTTTTTCAATTTAATTTATGGGATAAGATGTCTTAAATTATCTTAAAATTATAATTTTTAATTTAAAATTTTTTAAATAAAATAAATAATAACTAATCTCTAAAAGCATCCCAAAAATGGTTATCTGGGCACTTGCCCCCGTTTCCCCCAATGTGGTAAGTGTTGGGCTCTAGTCATGGGCCTATTAGCCCATTCTTTCCTCTACCAAAACACAGATATCTCTGAAATTCCAATTGGGTATATAACACTACCGCATCACTATTACAGCGAAGGCGCAGCTGCTTAGCGGAAACCCTAGTTTGTGAGTCTCTAATTCTCCTTTGTTATCATCTCTGGTTTTTTCTTGTCCTCAATGAATCTCTTATCTGATATTATGAGTTAATTTTTTAGAAGGTAAGAGAGATACAAAATGGCGGTGCCACTGTTGAACAAGAAGATAGTGAAGAAGAGAGTTAAGCAGTTCAAGAGAGCTCAAAGTGACCGCAGAATCACTGTCAAGGTAACTAACTCTATTTCATGTTTCAGCTTTTAATGCTTAGAATTGTTATTGTATAATTAGTAAGCTGATCTGAGACTACTGTTTTCAGAAATAAAAATATGGAACAGTAAAAATACAATTTTCCTTGTTTTTGGTTTGCTTGTATTCGCTACCTGCCATGTCACCTAGGTGTGTCCATTTTGTAATATACTAGGGACTGTTATGTGAATTGAGAAGAAAAAATTGAAATGGGAAGTAGGGAATTTTATTGATCAATCTGAGTCGAATTACAACTTGGGTACAATTTAAACTAAGCAGTTGGTTGGTTGGGAAAAAAGTGATCCCAGGATTAATTATCCCAAGATTAGTTATACCATAATTGTTATTCCACCCTCCCACCAGAGGAATAGCACTACAATCCGGGGATAACTAATTCCAGGATTAGTTATACCAACCAAATGTGGTATAAACTCATTTCAAATTTAATTCCGAGATTAGTCATCATTTATCCCTCATACCAAACGAGCTATAAGCCTCCTTATTCCACTGGATTCTAACTGAATTGACCCACTCCCCCCCCCCCCCCGACATAGTACATGCCTAGCAAAGAGTGCTATCAAAAAACCAAACCTAACTGCATTATGCCATACAAAACCAATTACAGTTAATGATATTCAAACTATGTTATGCATAGAGGTGGATGCTTTCTCATTCCACTACCATGCGCAGAGAGGGTCAAAATATAGAGCAATAGAAGTCTTAGAGGGATAAATAGAAAAGAAGTTTTATCATTAGTGAAGCCAACATTGTTGCA
>MCJB01005347.1:62110-86123 GCA_002018475.1 Nicotiana obtusifolia
AATTGCCCCCCCCCCCCCCCCCCCCTCTTTTCCCTTTATGCTCCTAATCCTTATTTCATTACACATTTTCCCTTTCTCTTCTGACATTACACATCTGTTTTCACTTGAGCCCCAAAATCATGTGTCTAAATGAAAATTTTTGGCAAATTCAGAGGTTGTCTATGTAGTCAGCCTTTTCATTGTGACCAAAAAGGAAGAGTTGTAATTCCTTGGTATCATCCTAATTATTTTGGTGGATTCTATTGCAGTTTAGTTCTTGTGTCATTGAAGTTTTTATTTCTCCTTTGCTGCTATTTCCAGTCATTAAACCCCATGTAGTTGTACGCAGAGTTATATGGAATATGCAAAGGTTTAAAGCAAAAAATTCATGTTGTGCTTTTAGGGGATGTGAAGATTATTCTATTTGACTGAAGGAACGGGTACATAATTTAGAGGGCACATGATGCTCTTTTACTGGCGAAGAGATGACAACTCCTGTGGCATGACTTAAGTGTAGTAAAATCTTTCAAGTTCCCAAATTTCCTGACTGACTTTTCCAGTTCAAAGATTAGAGGAACCTTGGTTATCCTAAAATATTTACCTAAAGATTATTGTTTGCCGTTGGTATACGAGGAACATAACTACCTCGTTACTCTGCATTTTATTTTTAAGGGTGTTTCAAATTATAGAACATGTATTGCAACAATGTTGGCTTCACTAATGATAAAACTTCTTTTCTATTTATCCCTCTAAGACTTCTATTGCTCTATATTTTGACCCTCTCTGCGCATGGTAGTGGAATGAGAAAGCATCCACCTCTATGCATAACATAGTTTGAATATCATTAACTGTAATTGGTTTTGTATGGCATAATGCAGTTAGGTTTGGTTTTTTGATAGCACTCTTTGCTAGGCATGTACTATGTCGCTAGCGCATTTTTCTTTTATCCAATTCAGTTTGAAATGTACACGGCTTGCCAAATGAAGCTAATTATTGATTTTATCAATGATAGCCAAGCTGGCGCCGACCAAAAGGTATTGATTCTAGGGTTAGAAGAAAGTTCAAGGGATGTGTCCTGATGCCCAACATTGGGTATGGGTCTGACAAAAAGACCCGTCACTATCTTCCCAATGGCTTCAAGAAATTTGTTGTGCACAATGCAAGTGAGCTTGATGTTCTAATGATGCACAACAGGTAACACAACAATTACAATATTTGCCTATCATGTGAATATAAAGACTAGTTTCCTTGTCTTTGATCTTGGCAACCAAGTGACTGTTTTCCTTTTTGTTCACAGAACTTACTGTGCTGAGATTGCACATAATGTGTCGACAAGGAAGAGGAAAGAAATTGTTGAGCGAGCAGCTCAACTTGATGTGGTTGTGACTAACAAGCTTGCTAGGCTGCGCAGCCAGGAGGACGAATAAGCATTTGTGCTTCAGAAGAGATTTTTGAGCCTTAAAGAGACGAACATATATTCAGTGTTTGAACTTGTTCCTTGTGTTTTGACTGCAAGCCAATTTTGTGTTTTTCGTAGTTTTGGCTTTTGAACCCTCCAATTGCTTTCAAATGTTTAAATCATCAGATTTTAGTATTCCAATGTTCTTTTGGTGACAGGTTATAGTATTGCTGCATACTGCTGATCTGCAAATTATAATAGATCTGATTTTGCTTTATTTATCTAGCAATGTAATTCGACTGTAAAGAAAAAGGACACCTCTAGTACTATCTGCTGCCTTAGGGCTCATTTGGTACGAGGGATAAGGGATAATTAATCTCGAGATTAAATTTGATGAGTTTATTTTATGTTTGATTGGGATAAAATTGCGGTATAATTAATTTCGAGATTGTAGTGTTATTTTTAACCCGCGGGATAATTTTTTTTCCTATCAAACGATCCCCTTGCTTGTTCTGAGCTAGCATAAGTAAGAGGGGAAATTATATCTTAATGGTTTACAGATGACAAAAATACTAGTGCTTCAATGTTTTAGTTATTCTGAGCTACCATAAGTAAGAGGGAAAATTATATCATAGTGGTTTACAGATGACAAAATACTAGTGCATCAATGTCAAGTATAAACAAGTTTACTTCAGTTTAATTAAGGACTGCAAATTGCAATCATGTGCCTCTAACATCGTTGACAAGAGTGGAGTAAAGAAACCACAAAAATTACATTAGTTTCTTCTCTCGTCTTTTTATCTTAAATTTTATTTTACTTTGGAATTTTACTTTTTCTAAAAATCGAACTTTCGCTTTGGTTTTCGAAAACCAAACACAGATATCCTTTGCTTCTCTGGGATGCTCCAATTCAGATAGCACGTTTCCTACGACCAATTCTTCTCCCTAATAAATGGGATAACAAAAACAATTCAAGCACATGAATCTCTCTTAATTCTTTTCCCGAGTAAATTAAGATTCTATCCAAAAGGATTCACCGTCAAACACACACTGTAGTTATTAATTTAAGAAACGAAAGTCTAAACTAATACATCAAGTTCCCGGGAAGAAAATTACTCCATAAAGGAGTTCATATCGTAAATCATAGAAAAGAAGAGTTAGAAACATTACAACTCAATTAGGAGAACGGAATCTCTCTCTCCCAAAACGGCTATTTATTTTTCGTTTTAATTTCTGTAGCCGAATTTAAAATTACTTATTAATTTAACTGCCTGTTCAGGAAATTAGATGCCTTTTACGAATAGTTCTCTTCTTTCCCTATAAGGCACCATCATTTTACTAATCCCTCGACCCTCTACATAACAATTTGGCTTTAAACAATCCTGAAGAAACTTGTTTTTAAGGACAGCATTTTAAAGCTTTCTCTCAATTTGTTGTCCTATCTCTTTTTCTAACGTGCCCAATATTGGATATGTCACGACCCAAATCTCAATTCCGGTCGTGATGGCGCCTCTCGTGAAGACAAGGCCAATCAATTCAAATCATAACTCATTTTAAACAGTTAATTTAACAAGAGAACAACGCAACACAGTTTAATAGCAGTCATTTGCGGAAAAAAAAAAAACATAGTGAACCATCCCAACAACTGCCCAAAACGGGGTGTCACAAAGTCATGAGCAACTAATGAAATCTTAATAACAAGATTACTATTACAATATCTCTGGCACAATTGTTTGAAGAAAGTGGAAATAACAATATAAAGAGATACGGGGCTGCGGACGCCAACAGCTACCTCGCAGTCTCTGAGTCACCGCTCTGACAATCGTAGTCAATGCCTCGAAGCGGAATCAATAACGCCTGAATCTGCACACATGGTGCAGGGAGTAATGTGAGTACTTCCAACTCAGTGAATAGCACATATAAATAATGACTGAAAGTAAGGAAACACGTAAAGCACAAGGCAATGCATAATTAAGTAGTAAATCATTATTTGAAAACAGTAAATCAATAAGAAATTATTTAAAAATCTTTCCAGCTCTGGTTACCAGTTGTCATTGTTACCAACTGTAACCTACAGTTGTCATTGTTACCAACAGTAATATTCCTGGGCTCAGTATCAATCTCACAACTCTGGTTACCAGTTGTCATTGTTACCAACTGGAACCTACAGTTGTCATTGTTACCAACTGTAATATCTCTGGGTACCCTGCGCTCACTGGGGGTGTACAGACTCCGGGAGGGGCCCCTTACGGCCCAAAGGCTATATCAAGCCACCTCGTGGCATACATCTAGGCCCTCGGCCTCATATCAATCAAGCCACCTCGTGGCGTATATACAGTATCTCAGGACCTCGGCCTCATATCACTCAATAAAACCTCACACCTGGCCCTCGGCCGCACTCAGTCAGAAAATCTTCACAAGCCCCTCGAGCATAGTAAAACAGTAGTTCTCAGCCCAGACATCATTTCAAATATTGTGTAAATCTCAAAACTGAGTAAAAAGTGGCTGAGTTGTACAACAGTGGAAACAACATGACTGAGTTCAAGCAATAAGTACAAATAGTGAGAAAATAGTGATAAAAATCCCCGGAGGGTTCAAACAATTGGCACGAGGCCCAAATATGGCAATCAGCCCAAAACATGATGATATCAAATAGGTTTCAATCAAATATGTAGTAAAAATCATCATTCGGGACGGACCAAGTCGCAGTCCCAGTAGTAAACGACCCCACGCTCATCATCGAGCGTGTGCGTCACTTCAATATAGCACTACGATGTGCAAATCCTGGGTTTCGAACCCTCAGGACATCATTTACAATCACTTCTTACCTCGAACCGGCTAAATTTCTAGCCCACGACGCCTTTGCCCTTCGAATTGGCCTCCACGTGCGTCGAATCTATCCAAATTCAGAACAATTACGTCATAATATGTTGAGGGAACAAAGCCCACGCGAAAACAATCAATAAATACTAAGAAATCCCAAAAATAGAAAAACCTGAGCCCCGGGCCCACTTCTCGAAATTCAGTAATTTTTCAACTCAACGGGTTCCTTATCTTCCCACGAGTACAACATTACAAGATTAATCGAATTCCGACATCGGTTCGACCTCCAAGTCTTAAAATCTAAACTCAAGAGTTTTCCACAATTTTCTCAACTTAAATCACCAATTACATACTAGAATGGCAATAGGTTTGGGTAATTTGACCAAGATTGAGTTAAGAACACTTACCCCAATGTTTCTCTCGAAAATCTTCCAAAAATCCTTCAAGATTTCGCTTCAATCCGAGTTCCCTAGCTCCAATTATGTTCAAGATGGTCAAAACCCCCTTCTTTAAGAATTTGTTCAAGAAAATCTCTTTTGGATATCAGGTTGATTTGTTGTGATTTTATGGTGTTTGGAGGTGTTTCTCTTGGTGGATAACGAAAAATGGCTTTTGCATGGAAATTGGGCACTGATTTCCATTTATAAAGGGGCCAAAAATCGAGACAAAAATACCCCTGTCCGGCCCTATATGCGATCGCATATCTGTCGCAGAACAGATATGCGGTCCGCATATTTGACGTGGCCACCGCAAAAGTGGCCCTAGCCTTCACCGCAATTTCAACATGAAGCATGGTTTGCGGTCCGCATTTCAGGTTTGCGATCGCATTTTCGACCGCATTATTGTCGTTAAATTTTTTTCAGTTTTTCTGTCTCAGTTTGCAGTCTCAATGTCAGATATGCGGTCCGCATGTTTGATATGCGGTCCGCATTTCCTATCGTATTTCTGACATGAACTTTGCCCAGGAACCTGCCTGGGTTTGCGATCTCTTGGAGAGATATGCGGTCCGCATTTGAGAAATGCGACTGCATTCTCGACACCTGGTGTTCTGCAACTTTCTTTTCCAACGATGAATTAGTCCGTTTAACCACCCAAAACTCACCCGAGGCCTTTAGAATCTGAACCAAACACGCCAACATACTCCATAACAGCATTCAAACTTGTTCCAACCTTCGGAACGCTCAAACAACCTCTCAACGCCCAATTCGAGTCGGATTCAAGCCTAAGGATTTCAAAATCCTCTAAGTCGCTCTGTTGATCTAAACCCAACCAAACCTTGTCCGAATGACCCGAAATTTTGCACGCAAGTCCTATATCACATATTGAAGCTACAGCGACTTTCGGAATCCCATTTCGACCCTCAGATCAAAATCCCGCCTAACACCTGGAAATTGCCAAAATGTTAACTTCGCCAATTCAACTCTAATTCTGCAACAGACCTCCAAAACTAATTTCGATCCCACTTCTAAGTCATAAATCATCTCCCGAAACTAACCGAACCATGGGAACTCACATCCGAGCCCTCTAACCCAGAAGTCAACATCCGGTTGACTTTCTGGTTTAAACCTTCTTGAAGAGACTAAGTATTTTGTTTCTTACCAAGTCTACCCCGCACTCAACTACTCGACTTGATTACGTTAAACACAGATAACAAATCATAATGAGACAGAAAATGGGGAAGACGGAGCAGTAACCCACGAGACGACTGGCCGGATCGTCACAGGATACGGGTTCGCTAAGTGATCACTTTTTTTTAGGAAGAACCGTTTAACTTAAAACTAGTTGCGAATGTATAAGATGTAGGCAAAATGGCTTCCTGGCCATTTAAACTTGTATTCGATTGTTATGCCGGTAAATAAATTTTCAAAATTCCCATATGAACACTTCAACTTGAGCATAAGTGAACTAATAAACACCTCCGACCATTGAATCAATCAACGTGGCATCAGTTATTCCTAGTCAGTTATTGTGCGTGTAAGTCACGCCTTCAATGCCTAACAGTATTAAACCCAAGGGCCCATCTATTTAGAGGGCTTCTTCCTCCTTTGGCCTACAACCTCCATTTCTGACTTATAAAGCTCTCAATTTCTTCTTCTCTTCAAAATTTTTTTACAGATTCAAGTCGATTTTTTTCTTCTCTAGGTCGATATTTTTATCTTCAAGCCAAAAATGCAATGGAAAGTCGCGTACTTTGTGGTTGTGGAGTTGACATTGTTGAGTGCATAATCTGGAAGCCCACCAATCCCGGCAGGAGGTTCTTAGGATGCTCAAATTATGGTACAACTAGTTGCTGCAATTTTTTCATATGGGTTGACCCACTTCTTCCAGATCATTACAAACAAGTAATTTCGAGACTGCTATCAAGAATTCGCGTCAATGAGCAACGAAGGAATAAGGGAGAATAATATGTAATTACGTTTGTTGTTGCTGCACTGCTCTTTGTAGTGTTATTCTTAGCTTAGGATCTTTGTATTGTATGTTTATTATCAACAAACAATGACAATGTTAAGTGTGAAGTATTTTGCTATAATGAAAAGTGATGTTTCGCATTAACATCTGAACATATATTAGACAAGTTCAAAACAACCATTTTGATTGTCAAAAGTACGCCATCAAATCTGCACACTAGCAGAAACCAGTTTACTACTGTGCCTAAAATCAAACCAAAACAACAATAACTAAATTCTGAATATTTCAGACTAAATCCTCTACAAAATAACCGACAAATAAGTTCTGATACTAATAGACTTAAACTTTCACAAAAAGAAATATTTCTTCAAATCATTATGGTTGAGACGGGTTGAAGTTGGACTGAGATTGGCTCAGGTTTGGTTGAATTGAAGAAGGAGCTTCAGATTGACTTAGGGTTGCCTGAGTTAACTAAGTTCTGAATATCTCAGACTAAATCCTCTACAAAATAACCTACAAATAAGTTCTGATACTAACAGATTTAAACTTTCACAAAAAGAAACATTTCTTCAAATCATTATAGTTGAGACAGGTTGAAGTTGGACTGAGATTGGCTCAGGTTTGGTTGAATTGAAGAAAGAGCTTCAGATTGGCTTATGCCTGAGTTTATCTCCTTCTAGCCTGTTATTGAAGTTGTCTTTGTGTTACTGCATTTATTCCTTTCCACCTTAGTCCAGGTGCTCTATATCCAAGATCAATATTGCTCTGGCTAGAATCAATTATTTGCCTAGAATCAAGTGTGACTCAGTCCCTTAATCCAAACTACATTCAAATAGAAATATAATTTCAGAAATTAGTATAGTAATTAGACACAATAATTGGACAGAATTTCACATACTTACCCTCTCTATGACTGTCCCTGATTCACCAAACAGTATTCCAAATCCAGCAGTCCTAGGCCTTCCACCTAAAGTTCTAAGAATTTGTTGGGGAGTCCTTGATCTTTCTTCTGTAGTTCCAGATTGTTGTGTTCCTGATCCACCATCAGCAGTAGTTCCAGAATTTCTTTGTGTTGCAGATCTAGCTGTTGTAGTAGTAGTAGATTGTTGTGCAGCAGATCCACCACCACCAGTAGTACCAAAATGACCTCCTGATGCAGTTGTAGTAGCTTGGGCATTGGCAGTACTACTCCGAGCACCAGGAGTTGAATTTTTCCCTTTCTAAAACACCCAGAATACAAATTTAGCAAAAGAATAAAAAATACTTAAAGTATAAGGAGTATTTGTTTCTTACCAAGACTGCACAGCCTTTCTTGTTATGCCCTACTGTCTTACAATGAGAACAAGTCATTGGTGTCCCCTTCCTTGATCTATTACCAAATTTCTTTGTAGGTTTATCTTGAGCCTTCCTTCTATGTTTCTTAGGTCTACCAGCATTTTAATAATTACAGGAGGCTCAACTTTTGGGTTTTGAGTTGGAAGCCACATCTCCATATTAGTCATAGGTTGAATGTAACAATTGAATGCCTTGAGACTTTCCTTCTTATACCAATGGTCAACATAGTCAGCAGCGTCATATCTTTTTAAAAAAACTGCACAAAATGTATGGGAGCAGGGTATGCCTTTCAGCTACCACATTCTACATGTGCACCCTTTGTTTACAAAATCAACTATGTGTAGGTAAATTCCATCTTGGATTCAAACCCAGTGTACCTATTCTACTTATATTCGTGCTTGGTGGATCTTATAGATTGCTCTTCAATGTACCCCATTGCCATAGGAGATATATCAAAATTCTACTTTGTAGCAAATTCTCTCATATTAGTCATCCTCTCCATTATCTTCACTCTGATCTCTTCCAACATGGCTATGATTGACTTGTGCCTAGAAGTAAGTATCCAACTGTTGAAGGTCTCCACATGTTGTTCTCAACAACATCACACTTACTACAGTCTTTAAAAAAGGCCCTGCACCATTACTGTTTGGGATATCTAAGCAAGTCTTCTATTATCTTATTGCCACTCAATTCTGCCAACTCATCTAGTTTAACCTTCAAAAATGCTTCAAATGAAGCTCTTGCACAACCCCAGAATTTCTTCCTTCTTTCCTCACCACTCCAAGTTTTTTTTCCAATTACTCCGTATGTGACTTGCAGACATTCTATGCTCAGCATTTGGCATCAATTCAGATACAGCTTGAACAACTCCCTTGAACAATAACAATATACTGTTAGAATACATATAATGCAAGCTTAAGTATTAAAGTAAAAACTGAGATTAAAACAATACACATACCTTCTGCATATCAGACATAATTGTTAGTCCTTCACCTTCAGATTCTGTCAGTTTCAAGTCCTCCATTAGACACCTAAAAAATCATGACTAATTGTTCTTGGTCTCTTTCTCAACCACTTCCCAAACAACAGGGTATATCTGGTTATTACCATCCTTAGCAATGCATGACAATTGGTCACCTTTACACACTCCCTTCAGAAATGCACCATCAAAGGCAATTACATTTCTACACCCTTCTAACCAACCTATGTTTCAAGCTTGTAAACAAATATATATCCCCACAAAGACCTCTTTACCAAGTTCTATTTCTTTTGAAGTCCTTACCACAACAGTGCTGCCAGGGTTAGTAGTTCTTATCATGTCAGCATAATCATAAAGCCTAGCAAACTCTATTTTATTATCACCTAAATACTTACCCATCACCTTATGTCTAGCCCTGGCACATATTGTTTTTCCTACATACACATCATACTTAATCCTTATCAACTCTTGCAACTTCTTAAGCTTTAAGTCAGGCTGATTAAATGATCTTATCTTTGTAATGTTTAACTACCCAAGTTGTGTTAGCAAGCTTGTTTCTTGTGACTGCGAAGCATGAATGGACAGGGTAGTATGTGTTAACAATGAAGTTCTATATGTAGCCCTGTAAACTGCCTAAAATATGCCATCTACATCTAATGGAGTTCAAACATGTTGGCCTGACCCTATTCTTCTCATTTGGTCTCAACTTTAACTTGACTCTTCTCTGTACAGCATAGTCTTGTAAAGCAGATCTATATTGTCTAATATTTTCAAAGACCATTCCCAGTTGGAAAATAATTTTCTTGCAGTTAGCGTCAAAGTAAACCTTTCTACTGTATCTTCTTGGAGGAAGGTTCTTCACCTCATCATTTGCATCTACATCATCATCAGTACTATCCTCACTCCCTGGATCTGAACTGTCTAGGTACTGCTCATCCCTTCCATTTTGCCAGATATTTAGCAGTCTTGTCCTTGTAAATGTCTTCAAATCCATGGTCAATGCCTACTGGTCCACTAGGTGGCTCATCTACATTAACATCACTAGATCTCTCTTTCCAGTTCTTCTGATTTACTTTGGTCTATCTAGCAGCAACAAGGTCAGCTTCAATATCACTTATCTCTCCAACAACATCCTCATCAGCATTATAAAGTGACTCATCTATATCCTCTTCAGCAGAAACACCCTCATATTCACCATCCTCACTCTCAGAATTACTCTCAAATTCATCACAATCTGAATCTGTGGCTAGGTGAAAGTTGTTGAATTTCCTTTCATCCTCAGTAGACTCTTCTATATCAGCAACCATCCCTTTACCCTTCCCGTCAGTGAAACAACCACTTTTATATCATTGGTAGGTGAGTTTGTTGCCCTAGCATTAGCTCTACTTGTTTGCCTTTGTGGCACTTCACTAAAGTCAGTTTTTTGGTCATATGGAATATCACTAGAGTCCACACCACTACTTAACATTTCATCCAATTCAATACCAACACATGGTATATTAACAGTGCGACATAAATAAACATCAATAAAATCCACACTTAAGTACCCCATATCATTTGCCCATTTGTTGAATTGAATAACATGCAATTCATCAGTGTCAGCAGTTACAATAGTAGGCTATGTTATACCATTTTCATACCTCATTAATGGGCCAGCTACCAGTTGTCCCTGATGGTGAAATTGTAATTTCACAAGAACGGCCATCCTGCCTCACCTCACTATGCCTATGAAGAAGATAAGATAAGTCCAAATCAGTAAAATATTCAAAATAAAAAGAAAAACAATATTTTCTAAACACATCTTTGAAAAAAAACAAGCAAATGCGGGAAAAGAACCCTCACTTTATCACTTTAAGAGACAAAATTTTTCGTGATAAAAAGCTCTAATTTTTAAACCCTATATGTCAAATCAACCATGGAACCGACAAAATTCAGAGAAAAATAAAAATTTAGTGTATTATTCCAAAAGGCTTAATTTTAAACCCTAAATAACGAAAGAACAATTGCATGCATACAAAACATTATCTATCATGACCAACTTCAATAACGTATAAAAACACAAGAAAACAACCAAAAATTTTCATGAAATACAACAATCGGGCCTTTAATGACTTTTGTGTTTTTGGCGGAGGAGAAATCGACGGTACACGAAACGCTCAGATTCTTGTTTTGGGATCGATTTTGAAAGAAAAATAAACTCAATGTTCAGATGATCTAATGGGCGAAAAATCCTATGACAATCGGTCACTCCATTTGAGCAGACGATTGAACATGTTAGAGTTCTTTGAGAGAGACGACTAAAAATGAAATTGAAATAAGTGTTTTAGGTCAAAAATGAATGGGGAATAAGTCAGTGCTTAGTGGGTTTTCGCGCCTAACACGTGGCAGGTTTTAATTCGTTTATTGCTAATTGGGTTGTCATGTTTGAGAAATTGTATTGCACGCGCTATGATTCAACTGTCGGGGGTGTTTATTAGTTCACTTATGCTCAAGTTGAAGTGTTCATTTGGAAATTTTGAAAGTTTATTTACCAGCATGACAATCAGGTGCAAGTTCAAGTGGTCAGGAGGCCTTTTTGCCTGAGATATATATAAACCATAGGTAACATGTGTATAATCGTGTAAAATATGTGTATAATCTATGTATACTGACTAAAAGAAGTAAACAATAAATCTGGACGGATATTTGTCTAAATATCACTTTTTAAGCTTCTAGGTTGCAGCAAGGAGGAATGAATGGGCATTTAGGTTGAACTTGTTCTGTTTATTTGACTGCGAGGTAATTTTCTATTCTTCTTAAATTTTAGTTTTGAATCATTCAATTGCTTTCAGATGTTTAAGTGGGCGTTTGGACATAAGAAATGTAAAATTCTAAAAAAAAACAGAAAGAAAAAATTTCAAGTGAAGATGGTATTTGAAAATTAGAGTTGTGTTTGGACATGAATATAATTTTGGATTGTTTTTTAAGATTTATGAGTAATATGAGTGAATTTTGAAAAATAATTTTTTAGAATTTTTCAACTTTTCAAAAAATTTCAAAATTCATATTCAAGTGAAAATTGAAAAACCAAACACTAATTTCAAAAAAAAAAAAAAAAGTAAAAATTTGTCGAGAAAAATGAAATTTCTTTTATGTCCAAACGGGCTCTAAATCATCAGATTTTAATTTTCATGACAATGCCTTTTTGTCACAAGTTATATAGTATGTGGTGTGCCACGATGGACACATTACATTTAGGACAAAGGTTGATGAGTTTAAGGGAATTGGCTTTCAGTGTACTTCATTTCAGTTCTATTGTTTCCTTTTGGAAAGGACCTTATATCAACCAATTGTTCCAATCAAAACAAAATTATTTTACTGTTCTCTACGCAGAAAGCATTGTGGCTTTGGAATAAAGCAAGAAGATTACCCAATAAGACCAGACCCCATATGTCACTAACTTTTAGAAGGATCAGTACTTATAGAGATAGAAGAGAGAAACCGCAACATAGCAAAGAACTTAGTAAAACAAACACATCTGTTTCAACAACACAGAATTCAACAATCTCAAGAAATACATGGTCTTACTAGTGCAACATAAAGGAAGTAACTGATAACATAAAGGAGAAAAGCAAACATATTACATCACAGCTCAGTACTCATCATCATCTTCTCCCTCCCCTTCGTCATCACCTTCAGCGCCAACCTCCTCGTAATCCTTCTCCAGGGCAGCAAGATCTTCACGTGCTTCACTGAATTCACCTTCCTCCATGCCCTCACCAACATACCAATGGACAAAAGCACACTTGGCATACATCAGATCAAACTTATGGTCAATGCGTGAGAAGACCTCAGCGACACTGGTTGAGTTGGAAATCATGCAAACAGCCCTCTGCACCTTAGCAAGGTCACCTCCTGGAACAACTGTTGGTGGCTGATAGTTAATACCACACTTGAATCCGGTGGGGCACCAGTCAACAAATTGGATTGTGCGCTTAGTCTTGATGGTGGCCACAGCAGCGTTAACATCCTTTGGCACCACATCACCGCGGAACATGAGGCAGCAAGCCATGTATTTGCCATGACGAGGGTCACACTTAACCATCATGGAAGAAGGCTCAAAGGCACTGTTGGTGATCTCTGCAACTGAGAGTTGCTCATGGTAGGCCTTTTCAGCAGAAATGACAGGAGCATATGAGGAAAGCATAAAATGGATCCTGGGATATGGCACAAGATTGGTCTGGAATTCGTTCACATCAACATTCAAAGCACCATCAAACCTCAAAGATGCTGTGAGTGAAGAGATAACCTGCACAGATTGCACACATATTAGTATTATCAAATTAGAATTAATTTTTTCATTAGACTATCATGAATAATAGGTTATTAAGCTACCTGTGAGATAAGGCGGTTAAGGTTGGTGTAAGTAGGGCGCTCAATGTCCAGTGAGCGCCTGCAAATGTCATAAATGGCTTCATTGTCCAGAAGGATGGAAACATCAGTGTGCTCAAGGAGGGAATGAGTTGACAGGACACTGTTGTAAGGCTCAACAACAGAAGTTGAGACCTGTGGTGAAGGATAAATTGTGAACCCAAGTTTTGACTTCTTTCCGTAGTCAACAGAGAGACGCTCCAGAAGAAGCGACCCCAGACCTGAACCAGTACCACCACCAACAGCATTGAAGACCAGGAACCCTTGAAGACCAGTACAGTTGTCTGCAAGCTTTCGGATGCGATCCAAACAAAGATCAACAATCTCTTTCCCAACTACAAACAGACACAAAACAATCAGCATTTGACTGAAGAAACAAAAACAATTTCAGCAAGATTTAATACTTACTGGTATAGTGGCCACGGGCAAAGTTGTTGGCTGCATCTTCCTTGCCACTTATGAGCTGTTCAGGGTGAAAGAGCTGTCGGTATGTTCCTGTCCTCACTTCATCAATGACAGTGGGCTCAAGATCTACAAAGACAGCCCGAGGGACATGCTTTCCAGCTCCAGTTTCGCTGAAGAAGGTGTTGAATGCATCATCACCCCCTCCAACAGTCTTGTCACCTGGCATCTGGCCATCAGGCTTTGGGAAAACAAGAAAGAATTATCAATAATTCACAATAAACAGGTTACTCAGGACATTGTCACTTATCCACAATAAATAGAAGAGTGTATATCTATCACTAGGAAATGTAACTTAAGTATCAAACCAACCTATTTCCCAAGAGACATCATCGAAGCATCATACATCAAATTCATACATAAGAGACTCCAAATAAATGAGAAGTTTGCTCTACATTAATTAAAATGAGGATTTAACCAGCAACAAAACACATTTTTCACTATATCCATTCAAATTATATTATAAGAACACAATCAACCTAAGATGAGCAGACAAGCACATACAATGCGTGACTTCAAGTGGATCTACAGATCAACAAGTTTTAAAGAAACTATCTAGATACAATAAGATACCTGCAAAACCTACATTTAATAAATCAAATCAGATCTACCAATATTCTAACATTTCAAATCAATCAGCCAAATGTGGATCCTTTATGTAAATTATTCAATCAGATCTATCGAAATCTTAACATTTCAATCAATCTGACAAATGTGGATCCTATAAGGAAACCATCAGATCTATCAATTTTATTCACATTTTGAAACAATCGGATACCTAAGTGACCTACGTATGTAATATACAATCAGATCTGATGAATTATATTAACAATTCGAACAAAATAGACATAGATATCCTCCTAGATCTAAATTCACTCAGATCTATTGACAAAACATTCAGATCTTAAATCAATCGACACATACATAACCTAGAAGTAAATTAAAAATCAAATTCACATCTATTCAAACAGATCTACCGCAAATATTTGACATTTTCATCGATTTATGCGAAGCAAATTACACATTTCAAACACAGAAAATGTGATTATTAAAAAAAAAGAAAAAAAAAATTATACCTGAATGCCGTGCTCGAGGCAGTAAAGTTCCCAGCAGGCATTTCCGACCTGAATACCAGCCTGACCAATGTGGATCGAAATGCACTCTCTCATTTTCACGAAACCCTAAAAATTCAAATTTCAAAGAGGAGGAGAGAAGGAGCGGCGTTTATCAAGACGCCGTTGAAACAGAAAGAGATGAGTTTTCGAAATTCGAATTGTGAGTCTTTGCTATACTGAAGGGCCTCGGTTTTATAGGAGGATGAATAAGGGAAGGCGAAATGGATGTCGGGTTAATTAATACGGGTTATTAACTATGGTTAAGATTGTTTTTCGGTGATTTAGATTTTTATTAACCATGGTTTGGTTAGGTTAGGTCTAGCCGGTTCTGTTTTGAATTTTTTTGAATTGTGTGGGAAAGCCGAAAATGACGTTGCTCCTTTATTTGATAAATTTTGATATCCTTGTGATATTTTTTGAAGTATAATTAATTTTGAATAATCAAATTCTGTACTATTTTGTCCTTTACACAGAAATTATGTTATACTCCATTACTCACAAATAGGAAGTAACAGTATAAATTCAAATTAATACATGGGTAACTAAATGTTAGGTAAAAATCATTAATTATTTAAATGTGTAATGGTTCAAGAGGTATTTAATCGATATCACACGAACCAAGACCAATCAATGTTTCAGTGAATAATTCCTTATTAGAATTGTAATGTACTATATACTTTGAGTATTCAACAAAAGAGCACTTTGAGCAAAAAGATAACTGTAATGAAATTTACTATTTGGTCGATATATTTTGATGTTTTCGTTTTATTGTTTAATTTGAATGGAAACTAAAGAGGAAAAAAAGGAGAAAGTACATTTTCACCACAAATTTTATGGAATGTATTAAAACTAGAGAAGAAAAAGGGTAGAAAATGTAGAGTTTTTTTTATTTTTATTTGGTGTAAGGAAAAACTTAAGGAGTAGAAGAAAAACATTAAAAAGTGAAAATGATTCTCGTCTAGAACAATTTTGTTTTCATCGTCTAGAACAATTTTTTGTTTCTTTTTTTTTTTTTTTTTAACCTTCAGGGAAGAAAGAAATGTACGAAAATTGTGAAAAGTATATCTAAATGCTAATGATTTTCTTTCTCGCTTTATGTTTGGGCTCCTAACATAAACAAGAATCTAAACTATTGGCGCTTGTTTTAAACTTTTCAAAAACTTGTTTCCAATTTCTGTTTCGTTTTTTAGTTGTAAAAACCGCTTTCCAATGAAGCAACAAAAAATGATTTTCAGTTTTCATAAAACATAAAAATTTATTATGAAAAACTAACCCACCAGTGTGTTCTGGTACGAAGAAAAATATTTTTCATTAAAATTATTTTCTTAGGGTTTTTCAAAATCGAACCATAACAGTTAACCGAACTGTAAATGTGGTTTTTTAGCTTATTGATATCGGATAATCAGAATAAACAGTTGGCGAACGGATTAAAATTTTATAATTAACGATTTATCGATTTGGGTGCGGATTACTCAATCTCCTTATCGGATAAACCATTAATGGTTAAGAATTATTATATTTATATTTTTATCCATTATGAAGCAGGTTTTTATCAGTTGAGCTTCAACGTCATTATAACTTGTTTTGGGGGTAGGACTAGGCAGATATAGATAGTCATTGATACCTTTCTGCTCAAATATATCATTTAACTTGGTAATTGAAGCAAAACTCTATCCTGAATTTATGTTAAGTGAACTTGTATTACTGGTTAAGGATCCCCAAATTTTTATTTTAGCTTGCTTATTGTAAAAGAATTAAAGAAGAAGAAACTACCATTAACAATGAGAGCTTCATTAGCACTGTGATTGGATTGTCTATCTATTATTTAGAGTCTTACTTACTTATGTAATTTTTATTGTCTATTTGATTTAGCTGATAAATCGCTCGATAATCGCTAATTCGATATTGATTCATCAGTATCTTATCGGGTGGCTAGCAGATTAGTATATTTACAAGCCGATAACCGATAAGTTGAACTGTTAAGCATAAATATCTGCCCAATCCACCCTATAAGCAGCCCTAGTTGGTTTCTTAAGAGGAATTTTATTTTGAAACATATAATCTAGGCAAATATTATGGATGACAAAAGGGGTGAGGCCAGAGGAGTGAGCGATAGAGTGGGGGGTCTTGGGTGGCTGGGCTGTGGATTGGGGGTGAGGGTTAGGGTAGGAAAGGTCGAAAGAGAGTTTTGCAAAATATTTTTCATTCTCTTGATAGGAAAGTCATTTTCTCCATATGAAGGAAAGTAAATACATAAGATAAATATTTTAAAAATATTTAAGGCGACAAAATACAAAAATATTGAACAATATTTTTCTCTATACCAAACACACCTTAAGTTGTGAGCGGTTTTTTCCAATGGGCGAGGGAAAATATTTCGCCTATAATTTTGAGAAAATGATAGTTAGAAGGAAATATCTTTCACCTCCTGGTCGTCATTAAAAGAAATTGATGTCCTAAGCTTCCTCTTTTCCTTTAAAAAAAGAAAATTATCAGTTACGTCAGTCCATAAGTAAGGTAGTACAAATTTGCCAATTCATTAAAAAATACCAATCTTAGCCAATTAGTTAATTTTTAGCCAAAAATAATAATTTTTTTGCTTTCTTTTGAGTGAGAGTTGTTGGAATAGTTTGGATACATCTTAAGGATTTAAATCTCAGCTTTGGGATGATTTGGTAGAGTTTTGAGATGGTTTGAATTGAAAATTTGAAGTAGAAGATGAACATGGAAAAAGATGATATGTGTATCATACTTGTATTAGATGCGTATCATATATATATCCATGTATACTAGTATGTGAGATGCATGTTTGATACATGTGTCGCGAAGAATTTTTTGAACTCTATTTTAACTACGAATTTTGATATCAAATCAGTCCAAATAACCTCCATTATTCTTCAAATTTTGTATATTGACTCGTCTATATATTTTCAATGAATTTCAATCATATCCATTTAGAAAGGTCCACACACACACACACACATATATATATATATATATATATATATATTTCATCACCTTGTTTGCTATTTCATCCATGAAATTTCTTGCATCTGATGTTGTTGATCACGATTAAAAATATGGAAGGAGATCTTTGCGTGTGATTCTTGGAGAGAAAGAATCCTTAGTTATTTGAGTTTTCAATATTTGTATGTGCTTGACGAGTTTTGGTAAGTATATGATATATGGCTAGAAGTTGAGAAGGAATTCCTCAATCGTTTTTACAGTACCTGAAGAACTATAAGCATGATAGAGTTGACAGACTATAAGCATGATAGAGTTGACAGACACCAAGCAAAAGAAGGACGAACCCGTGGTGGATTACATCAATCGTTGGAGAGCGATAAGTTTGGACTGCAAGGATCACCTTTCAGAAATATCTGTTGTGGAGATGTGCATTCAAGGAATGCATTGGGACCTTTTGTACATCTACAAGGGATCAAACCGCGAATTTTTGAAGAACTTGCAACGCGAGCTCATGACATAGAATTAAGCATCGCAAGCCATGGAAAGGCATCTCCATTTGCTGATCAGAAGGAGTTCAAGAAAAATATTGCATTGAAGAACCAAACCAAAGAATCTATGGTGGTGAAAGAAACTTATGTGAAAGTCACGACTAAGCAAAAGGTGAATGAGGATAAGACCCCGAGTCAATTTCCCAAAGAGGAGAAATGTCATCAACCTTGAAGGAACTGGAGGTGAAGGTTTATCCATTTCCATATTCAGACATACCCACGATCCTTGATGAATTGCTGGCCAAGAAAGTCATCGATCTAACTAAATCAAAAAGGCTTGAGGAAATTGGTAAAGTTGGTGATTCGAAATACTACAAGTTTCATCGCGTCATTAGCCACCCTACAGAGAAATGCTTCATCTTAAAGGAGAAAATCATGGCTCTTGTAAGTGAAGAAAAAATCATTATAGATATAGATGAAACAGCAGAAGCAAACCATGCAAGTGTAACGCCCAAGGAAAAGAAGCGTTCAAGGTTGCAGAACATGCCAAGCAATGCCTTCTTACAATTTGGAAGTTTCGAGCCTGTTGAAGTTGATCTTCCAAGGAAAAGTTTTGAAGGTTCACTCGATCTAGGCAATCACTCCAAAGACAATGACGATGAGGGTTGGACTCTAGTCATGCGTAAGAGGTGAAAACACCAGGTCATTTTGAGGCTACGAATTCCTAAACCAAGAGCGATGATGAGCAATGTGGATAAGCTACAACTACCAAGAATTATCAAATTTTTTATTAGCAAGAAGATTAAGGGTGCCTTATAGCCGAAGTTCCGAAAGCCCATCACATTGCATTAATTCTTTCCTGGAAAATTCCTTCATGGAGGTCCCATTGGTGCAACTCATGTAGTTTCTAGTACTAATGAAACAAAGGAAAGCAACGATGAGCTTGCTCAAATGAAAACACAAGAACATCATGATAACGGAAAAGTTGTCACATGTTGTTCAACAATTTCCTTAAATAGATGATGACCTGCTGTTGGGGTCTAAGCCACATAACAGACCTTTGTTCGTTGTAGGGGCCATTCAGGAACAACAAGTCAATCGAATACTTGTTGATGATGGTTCGACTGTCAACATCATGCTGAAGATGGTTCTAAAAAAGCTTGAGATCTCTATCGATGAGCTATCCAAAAGTTAACAATCCACGGCTTCAACCAAGGAGGACAGTGAGCCATAGGTATGATCCGCCAAGGATTATCCATTGGTGAGATGAAGTCAAACACCTTGATTCACATCATAGATGCTAAAACATCATACAACTTGCTGCTTGGACGTCCTTGGATTCATGAGAATGGAGTAGTATCGTCTACTTTGCATCAATGTCTGAAGTATAAAAGGGATGGAGAGATAGTCAAAATTGATGCAGACATCAATCCCTTCACTAAGACGGAGTCATACTTTGCAGATGCAAAATTCTACCTAGATTCTTGTGCATCTAGTATGGAGAAATCATCATCAGTCGACGAAGCTGACATCAAGTCAGAAGAAGAAAATAAGGCTCAATGGACTACTACCAAGCTAGCTAAGTTACAGAACTGAAGAAGTCTCCATTAAGCTATCATCATCTGAAGGTGACATACAGACAAAGACTAATAAGGTGCATCTAGTTTTTCTCTATGTTCCGCGTAAGCGTCGAAAGAAAGGGAAACCTTTGTTATAGGAATGTACTCCAAAGAAACAAATGAGTCACAAAGCTATCTAAGATTTGAAGGAGCATATGACTGTCCCAGTTGCACAAATCCCATCTGTGACTTGTGAGTCTACTAAAGGCAATTTCCAAGCTGATAAAATAAAAGGGCACTTTGATCCTAAGGCCTTCATACTGCCTGAAAAGTCTGGTTACGACTTCTCAAATCCGTCAAGACTAGGTTAAGTCAAAGATGAAGTCATTAATGAAAAGATACATGGGCATACGAGTCCCATATGAGGTTAAGAAAGCAAGGGCACTACATCGCCACTCCTAAGTTTGGGTCAAAGCCTCTTCGAATTTCATCTAAGAGAAGCAAAGAGATATCTTCATTGCAACTCACCTCGGCAAAGGAGACGAGAGAAGTTAAAGATAAGAAAATAAAATAACGGGCTTCAGTGTTTGAGCGCATTGGAGGATCAACACCTTATGCCTCAGTGTTTGAAAGGCTAGGTCACAAAGGTGAACGTGTATCTCCTAGACATCTAAAGGGAGTGGCCGCTATCCCAAAGACCTCTGTCTTTTGTTGCTTGGGAACTACAAAAAAGTCACTATCTAGAAATATGTTGTCAAAACATGAGGAGCAAGGTCATTGTGATGTTGCTGGCAAGGAAATGTTTAGTGCTTTACCATCACGTATGAAGAGGCAGTCTATTGTGTCAATATCTATAGATGGTCCGCTGAAGGTGAAAAGGAGTACCATCGTTTACACTTGCCAGTCTCATAGAGAAACAAAGAAAGAGGAAGAATCCATGCCGACAATCCAAGGAAGTCAAAGAGAAAAGTCAGACTTTGTGGGAACATCCTACACATAACTATGGAAGATAGCCCATGCCTTGATGTTGATGATGAAGTACACAAGGCTCCCCCTCAACTAGAAGATGGCGGGCAATCAACTGTAGATGAGCTTAAGGAACTCAGTTTAGGCACTCCAGAAGATCGACGCTCCACCTTCATTAGTGCACTTATTATGCCTCATGAGGAGGAGAAATACTCCAAGTTATTGACCGAGTACAAAGATGTCTTCGCTTGGTCGTATAAAGAAATTTCTGGTCTTAGTCCTAAGGTAGTCATTCATCATTTAGGGATCAAAAGTGGAGCACACCCTGTGAAGCAGTCACAATGCATGTTTCGACCCGAGCTAGTACCAAATCAAAATATCTCCAAAAAATGAAGAGCGTACTGCTTTCCAAACTCCAAAAGGGATATACTGCTACAAAGTGATGCCCTTTGGTCTGAAGAATGCAGGTGCCACCTACCAATTCGCAATGCAAAACATCTTTGACGACATGCTTCATAGGAGAGTTGAATGTTACGTCGATGACTTAGTGGTGAAGACAAAGCATAGGCGCTACTACCTCGAAGGCCTTCGGATTGTTTTCGAAAGGTTAAGAAAATTCGACCTGAAGATGAATCCACTTCAATGTGCATTTGGAGTTACCTCAGGAAAGTTTCTTGGCTTCATTGTGCGTCATCATGGAATTGAAGTTGATCCCGTAAAGATTGATGCCATTCAAAAAATTCCCGAACCGAAGAACTTGAGGGAGCTTCGTAGTCTCCAAAGAAACTTAGCATTCATCCGGAGGTTCATTTCTAATCTGGCCAGACGGTGTCAACCCTTCAATCATCTATTGAGGAAGGATATCCCTTTTCATTGGGATCACTCATTTCAAAATGCTTTTGAAAGCATCAAAAGATACTTGCTGACTCCACATGTGTTAGGGGCGCCAATGCTTGGGAAGCCATTGGTACTCTATGTCGCGGCACAGGAATGTTCACTTGGGGCACTACTTGCTCAAGAGAATGAGGAATGAAAGAAACAAGCCTTATACTACCTCAGTCGAACTCTAATAGGAGCTGAGTTGAACTATACGCTTGTTGAGAAAATATGCTTAGCATTACTTTATGCAATAAAGAAGCTAAGGCATTATTTTGAAGCATACACAATCAAACTCATCTCTCGAGCAGATCCCGTGAAGTTTGTAATGACTCGACCTGTTCTTTTTGGATGCCTAGCAAGATGGTCCATATTGTTTAACCAATAGGAGATCACATACACATCTCAAAAGGCTGTGAAAGGACAAGCACTAGCCAATTTTCTAGTTGGTCACCCTCTCCCGGCGGAATGGAGCTTTCTGATGAGTTTCCAGATAAAGACATTTTATTCATTGATGAATTACCACCATGGACAATGTTCTTTGATGGATCTTCACATCATAACGATGCGGTGCAGGTGTTGTGTTGATCTCTCCAGAAAGACAAGTCTTGCCATTCTCCTTTGTTTTAGGTGAAACATGCTCCAACAATGCCGCAGAGTACCAAGATTTTATCATCGGTCTCGAAATGGCATTAGACATGAAGATTCTATAGTTGGAGATCTACGGCGACTCTAAGCTGATCATCAACCAACTTTTGGGGATTTACAAGGTAAAGAAGGAAGATCTCTTGCCATACCATCAATATGCTTCTGGTTTACTTGAAAGATTCGACCAAGTGTTCTTAAACCACGTCCCAAGAGAAGAAAATCGCAAAGCTGATGCTTCGGCTAATGTTACAACCCGTAATTTCATATGTTAGATTACGCTGTAAGATAGTGTATATATATAGAGCCTAAGAATCGGAAAAGAGTCTAAAAAGTCAAGAAAAGAGCAAAGGGCTTCGCAAAGTTGGATATGCTACCGCAAAAGCCACATGCGGACCGCATATCCAACAACGAAATCGCAGACCAAGACAGAGACTTGGGCTAAGACTAAGGTCAGAAATGCAGTCGACTATGCGATCACATTTCTGCTATGCGGGTCGCATACGTGACACTGGAATCGCAATATGAAACAGATTTCTAGGCTGAAATCAACGTCAAGAATGGGGCCAGTATGCGGTCGCATTGTTAAAAATGCGGACTGCAAATCTGACCTCCTGTGTCTCATAATGTGAGAGATTTCTGGGCCACGGTTCACGTTCAAAATGCGAACCGCATGTTGGTTATGCGACGTAAATGCGGTCGCAGATGTGAAGATGTCAGACACGTGTGTCACTTATTAACAGACCTATAAAAGGGGCCTGACCAGTTCTTTCTTCATTTTTCTGAAACCCACAGCCAAGAGAAACCACCTGCGACCCCTTTTTCCAAAATCCCACACAGAGCTTAACAAATTTCTCCCTCTTTCAAGTTCTAATTGGGGGAGAAATCTGAAGATTGAGGAATTAAGGGAAAAGCCCAACTGATTCTCTCTCTTTCAAGCCTTAATTGAGAATGAGACCTAGAAATTGAAGAACCAAGGAAGAAGGGCTGAGTTACCAAACATGCAAGGTGAGTTACTGCTTTCCTTATACATTCTTTTTTGGGAATTCTTGATAATTCACTCTATGCATGCAAGAACTCATGAGATGATAACTGGGAGCCATGGGTTCAAGTTAATTACTGCTAATGGAATGGGTTATGGTTGTTTTGGGTTGTTGTTGAGCTGCATGTGTTATTACTATGTTTGTGGAGAAGAAGAGGGGGGAGAAACACCATATGAATTTAGGGATTGTGGTCAATAATGACTATAACGCTTAGAGAGTAACAATTGAATTGTTCTTTATTTGTAGACTAAGGAATAAGGAATTGTAACAGTTGCGTAGCTTGAAAATCGGTGCAGTATATACCAGGTATGTAAGACTATACCATTCTTTCTTTGCACGACTCTAATTATACAAATGCAATGAACGTACGAGCCCTCAAAGATACTCTACTCTTAGAAGCTAGGAGTGCTTTTATTATTTCCCCTCTTAGGGAGGATTGATGTGTTGTTAGCTCTTCGACCTTACGTCGCCATGAAAATATGATTCATATGAGTCCAGCATGCATTGTATATGTTTTACTACACCGAGCCGCGCTATAGGCGGCCGGGCGATGGCACC
>MCJB01005347.1:86143-107206 GCA_002018475.1 Nicotiana obtusifolia
GCGATGGCACCTATTGTGCAACTATATAGACACCGAGCCACGTTATGGTCGGCCGGGCGATGGCACTTATTGTGCAACTACTGTACAGTTGGGTATGATGATGATGAGGCCCACAGAGGCGTATGTATATGATGATGGTAAAAGGATATATGTATGTGTATATATATATATATATATATATATATATATATATATATATATATATGTATATGTATATGCATTTTCACATCAGGCATGATATAGTTGGTCGCCCTCAGAGGCATTCACATAGTACAGGTTGTACATTTCTTATCTTGATGCTTATTACTGTCCTTATATTATGTTTCCTGTTTTACATACTCAGTACATTATCCGTACTGACGTCCTTTATTTGTGGACGCTGCATGTCGTGCTGCAGGTCCCGATAGACAGATAGACGAAGCTCCTCCACCACAGTAGGCTGCTCGGTTCAGCGGATATTGGCGAGATCCATCCTTCGGACTTGTCGTAGTCTTGGTATGCATTTTGTTATAGGCATTATGGGCATATCGGGGCCCTGTTCTGACACAGGTTGCATTATGTATGTTCTTGTAGAGGCTCATAGACAAATGTTGGGTTATGTATAGACAATAGACAGTGGGTTGACTCATGTACAGTTAGCAAGTGCCTTGTCGACAAATGTATCTTTTGTTGCATAGTTTTTGTATGACGGCCGTGTCGGCCAGGTTATATTATATATGTATGTTCATGTCATGACACGGTATTTCTGTTGATATGTATGAAATGTGTTGTTACCGGAAGGTCTGAGCTAATTATGATTATTGTTGTTATTTACACGGGCATTCATCGGCCTCATAGATAACAAAGAAAGTAAGATAGCAGGTGTGTCGGCACTCGGCAGGTAAGGTCCGGGTGCCAGCCGCGGCCCTCCGGTTGGGTCGTGACAGCTAACTTGGCCACGACGATGACACTTGGAGAGAATGAGTCAACAAAGGTATATGTGTGTCGTCAATGGGTTATTCCCAGACCTCTTGATCTTCAAATCAATGAAAGACATCATACGTCTGTTCGACTGATTGAAGAAGAAAATTGGAGGCAACCACTGATAGAGTACCTCGAACATGAAAAGTTACCTGAGGATCCGTGACAAAAAATAGACATCGAATGAAGAGCACCACGATTCATCTATTATAAGGGGACATTGTTTCGCCGCTCTTTTGAAGGACTATTCTTGTGATGTCTTGACAAAGAAGAAGCCCGCCAAGCGATGGAGGAAGTACATTCTGGCTCATGTGGAGCACACCAATCTGGTCCCAAGCTCCATTTTCGCATCAAGAGGATGGGCTACTACGAGACGATAATGGTGAAGGATTGCATGGAGCATGCCAAAAGATGTCAGCGTGTCAATTTCATGCCAACTACATCTACCAATCTCCAAAGCCTCTTCATCCAACTGTAGCTTTATGTCCTTTTGATGCATGGGGATTGATGTTGACCGCTTCTAGAGTCATCAAAGGGACAGATGTATATATTGGCCGCTATAGACTACTTCTCTAGATGGGCTGAAGTTGTTCCACTCAAGAAGGTGAAAAAGGAAATTGTTGTCGATTTTATCAAGTCATATATAATTATTAGGTATGGCATACCAAGATACATAATCACTAATAATAGAACGCCATTTGACAACAAGCACGTAAGGAGTCTCTGCAAAAGTTCGGTTTCAAGAAACATAAATCTTCAATGTATATTGCACCCGCCAACGGCCTTGCTGAAGCTTTTAACAAGACGCTTGTTAACCTTTTGAAGAAAGTTGTTGCAAATAACAAGAGAGACTGGCATGAGAAAATTGGTGAAGCTTTGTGGGCATACTGGACGACCTTCAGAATTGCTACACAAGCAACTCCTTACTCTTTGGTGTATGGCATAGAAGTAGTCCTTCCACTGGAGCAACAAATTCCATCATTGTGGATCACAATCCAAGAAGGACTCATGTCCGAAGAGAATGCTCAACTTCGCCTATCAGAGTTGGAGGCATTGGATGAGAAAAGATTGGAAGCGCGACAAAAATTGGAGTGCTATCAAGCTCGATTAGCTAGAGCCTTTAACAAGAAAGTGCGACCACGATCATTCCAAGTAGGAGACTTGGTCCTAGCTGTTTGAAGACCCATAATCCTCAACAAACGCATGGGAAACAAGTTTACCTCAAAATGGGATGGGCCATATGTTGTGAAGGAAGCCTCCTCAAGTGGCGCATACAATTGATAAGGATGGTCTCAGAGTCGGTCCGATCAACAAAAAATTTCTGAAGCAGTACTTCCCATGAAAGTCACCTACGCTCCTTAACGCATAAGCCTAAACTGCACCTTGCTACACTCCTAGCCCGCATGAGTCTAAACTGTGTACGGCCAAAAAAAAAGAGTCTGCAAGGTTGAAAATCTTGAATGAGGCGGCCTATGCAAGAATTAAGACAAAAAAAAGTCCGCTAGGTTGAAAACCTCGCGAGAGGCGGCCTAGGAAAAAATTAGGACGTAAAAAAAAACTCATCTCTCTGAACTACGTTATGACTTGGTTCACTTCACCGAGGTACGTAGGCAACTTAGAGTTTTATTCTAAGTTCAGTCGCATGAGGGATAATCATATTAATTCTTTCAAATGTAGAGGCATATGAAATTGAGGAAAAGAAGACAATTTGGTACCAAAGCATAAAAGATATATCATTACTTCAATATGGAAAAAGTTATGTACATCAATGTTAAAAGCTGAATGAGGCATCATCATATACAAGGAATCTAAAGTCATGTAAACGATCGAAAGATAAGCATGGTTGCCAACTCATTCGTGACTTCTCCATATGATGGATCACCCTTGATGGCATGTTGATGACATTTAATAGCTTCCACAATCCCTTAACTATGCGTCTTGTTGTTGACTCGTGGGTGCAATGGTCTACTTATTCTGTTTGAAGTTCCCAAACATGAGACCTTGCTCTCAAAAGTTACTTCATTAGTGAGCACCTTGGGCAAGCTTCAAGGATATCAAAACTTCGAGTATACACGACTTTTGGGAAACGAGTACTTCCACATGATAGTCTCTCTGCAACAAGTTCATCTTCTATAGGGAGATTTTTCTCATTGCTTGTTGCTCAAAACATTAAAATATCTACATCTTGTGTACCTTCTTAGTCTGACACTGAGACCTTTTGAGCTCCTTGGCAAGTATGGAAAAGAAATAAACAAGGAGATAAGATTCGTGATAGTAGCCAAATCCATTACAAGGCTGTAGAACACTATCAATAAAACTGGGTTGAAAGGACTCTCTGCTTCTCTCTCGGTGCATGTTAACCTAACCTGAGCATCTATGGGGAAGAGGACTCGAATTCCTACTCAGAAGGTGATCGAATCAAGGGAGACCAAAAAACAAATCTCAGCACAGACGAAGAAGGGGGAAAATCAAGGAAATCATGCAATAGTGGAGGTTAATGTCAGAAATCAAAACCTAAATATTGCAACCAGTGAAGTTGAAATTGAGCAAAATTAAGGTAAGGAAAAGGCGGAGAATCGAGGTTCAACACCATGTAGAGTTGAATTACCATCATAATTGGAAATTGATGAAGCAATTGCAGAAGACATCAATGGAACAGTAATGGTGGGAATTAATGAAACGGTGCAAAAAGTGACAAAATCAAAAACTACTATACAGGAATAGGAGGAAGGGATACAGGTACAACATTCTGTAAGTAATCAATTACGAAAATCCACTGGTAGGAAATCATGGGCTGAGGAGGTAGAAGAAGAATTAGAAATTAGGGTTAAGCCTTCGATTTGGAAAAATTTTGGCATCACTAAAGTTGCTAATGCTGGATTCAAATTGGAGTATGTGAATCCAAGTAAGCAAGGGGAAACAACAATTTGTGAAATTGAATTGGAGGATATCACATCTAAGATCGTACTGGCAGAATGCCATAGTCTGCTATGTGTTGGGGGCACATCCAACCTTCAATCTAATAAACAGTTATATACAAAGACAATGGAGGAAACACGGCATCAACAAGGTCCCCATGTTGAAAAATAGAATTGTGTTGGTGAGGTTTGACACAACAGTTGGAAAAAATGAGGTGCTGTAGGGAGGGATATATCATTTTGACAATAAACCTTTCATTATTAAGGAGTGGAACAAGGATATGGAATTTACTAGGGAAGAACTCTATACTGTCCCCATTTGGGTGAAACTACCTGGTTTGGATTTCAAGTATTGGGGTCCTAAAGCGCTTATCAAGATTGGGAGCATGATAGCTAAGCCTCTAATGGATGACAGGAACACTGAAAACAAGATTGGGCTTGATTTTTCCAGACTCCTTATTGAGGTTGATGTAGATTCTCCTTTACCAGAAAAGGTATATTTTAGGAGTGAAAAAGGTTCACTTGTAGAGAGAATGCAGTATGATTGGAAACCTGTACTATGCAAGCATTGCCACAAATATGGTCATTCAGAGGAAGAATGTAGGGGGAAGAAGCAACCAACTCCCCCCCCCCCAAACAACAGAATATTATGCAAGAAGTAAAAGAAACTGATACAAACAAAGGCCAAGCAATCAGCAATCAAAATTTAACAGCACTAGTAATTGAGAATGCAAGGTCAGGAGTCGAGGATATGACAACAAAAAGTATAATTGGAAAAGGAAAGATGAACTCAGAAGGCTGGGTAACTCCCCACAATACAAGGAAGTCACCTAAGGAGCAAGTACAACAGGCACCAGCAGGGCACAACACTTTCAGTGTTCTAAAAGAGGTCAATACTAGCACACAACCACAGAACAGCCAGGTATCACATGGGGGAGGCACTGTGCTGTCTCCAAAAAGAGATGGATAGCATGCTAAGCTGGAATGTTAGGGGCTTAACTGCTCATAGCAAACAAAAGGAAGTCAAACTCCTTTGTACCAAGGAAAATATTAGTATAGTAAGCTTGCTAGAGACTAAGGTTAAGGCAGGCAATATGGAGAAAGTAATAAATAATATGTTTGGAGGATAGAAATACCTCATGAATCTAGATCAACTCTATAATGGTTAAGTGGTTATAGTATGGAGGCCTGACTACTATCAAGTCAGGTATATAAATGGAACTGCCCAAAGCATTACATATTTAGTTACTCATGTTGTTCTTCAAAAGGAGTTCTATGTGGAAGATGTGTATGCTTTTAATACTAAGGAAGATAGGAAGAGTTTGTGGCAACATCTAGAAAGTACTAGTGGAGGTATTAATATACCATAGCTGGTTACTGGAGATTTTAACTCAGTATTGTGAGCTGATGATAGAATAGGAGGGATTCCAGTTAGTATGGGAGAAGTGGTGGATTTTCAAACGTGTACTGATACTTGTGAACTCATAGAGTTACCATGTGAAGGGTGTAGATACACATGGAATGAAAAACATTAAGATAATAGAGTGTTCTCCAAAATTGATTGGGCATTTCTCAGTAGAGAATGGTTGGATAACATGCCAGTGGTTCAGACTGATTTTCTTGTAGAGGGAATCAGTGATCATTGCCCATTTAAACTAAAAAAGGCTACTATTACTTTGAAGGTAAATAGAGCCTTTAAATTTTTCAATATATGGGCTTTACACCCCTAGTTTAAGGGAATTGTAAAACACGTGTGGCAACAACAAATAGAAGGCTGTAGTATGTTCCAAATAGTTAAGAAGTTAAAAATTCTAAAGAAGGCTCTTAAGAAGCTCAACCAACAACGCCTTAGGAATATTCTAGCAAAGGCTGAGGATGACAAGGCAGTTTTTAAGTCAAGCTCAAAATAGACTGCATGTAGATCCTTCAAGCGTGACATTACAAGAACAGGAGAATGCCATGTACCAGAAATTTAGGAAATCTTCTTATCTAGCAGAAATGTTTTTACAACAGAGAACTAAGGCAAGCTAGATCAAGCTAGGAGATGACAACACTAGATACTTCTATTCAATTATCAAACACACGAGATTACAACAAGCCATCACTCATATCAAGGATCAAACTAGGGCAGTACAAAAAGACTGTGCAAGCATAGCAAATGTTCTAGTAGACTATTATGAAGCAATGGCAGGAAAGAAAGAAAGAAGAAGAGCAAAAGCTTTCACGGCTTTTTGAAGAATGGGCATATACTTTCTACTAAACAATAGGTAGAACTGATCCAACCTTTCACAGCCAAGGAGGTGAAACAAGCTATGTTCAGCATTGATGTGAACAAGAGTCCAGGGCCAGATGGGTATGGCAGTAGATTCTATAGAGAAGTTTGGAGTATAATTGGTAAAGATATTACTGCAGCTATATTGGAATTCGTGGAGAATGGTAGATTGCTAAGACAAATCAATTCAAATATCACTGATTCCTAAAGTGTCAGTGCCAGAGTATGCAAGTCAGTTCCGACCAATATCATGCTGCAATGTTCTGTACAAATGCATCTCTAAGAGGCTATACATGAGACTAAAGAAAGCAGTATTAGTGCTAGTAACAGAAAACCAGGCAGCTTTTGTAGAAGGTCGATCATTGATTTACAATGTTTTAATATGTCATGACTTATTGAGACATTACAATAGGAAGACCTCTCCTATATGCCTCATGAAAATTGACCTTAGAAAAGCATATGATATGATCAATTGGGAATTTATAGAGGAAGCTTTGAAAGGTTTTGGATTTTCAGATTCTTTCACTAGTCTAGTGATGACTTGTGTTACTACCACACAGTTTTCTATTAGAGTTAATAGGGAGAGTCATTACTATTTTGAAGGGAGAAAAGAACTTAGGCAAGGGGATCCTATATCACCCCTCCTATTTGTCCTAGTTATGGAATATTTCTCAAGGGCGCTAAGCAAGATGAGTGATCTTCCTGACTTCAGATATCACCCAATGTGCAAAAATATAAGGCTAACACATCTGGTATTTGCAGATGATCTCATGATATTCTACAAAAGAAATCTGAAATCAATTGCTAGAGTTATGGAGGCATTGCAGCATTTTAGTGATGTAACAGGGTTAGAGGCTAACTTGGATAAATCTAATATGTTTATAGCAGGTGTGGATGATATTACAAAGCAGAATATGCTCAATATAATAGGTTTCACTTCAGGAACCTTTCCTTTAAGGTACTTAGGCCTTCCACTTACTTCAAGGAAGTGGAACAAGATGGATTGCAAGCAATTAGTTGATAAGATCACAAACAAAATCACTTCTTACACAAGGCAATTATCATATGCTGGGAGATTGCAAGTTATCATAGCAGTTTTATTTTCCATATATAACTTCTAGAGTGCAATGTTCATACTGCTCAAAGTGTAGTAAAGCAAGTTGATAAGAAATGCAAGGACTTCCTATGGGGTGTTACAGAGGACAAAAGAAAAATTAACCTAGTTGCATGGGACAGGGTATGTATTCCAAAGGAAAACGGAGGTTTAAATATCAAAGGCTACTGCAAATGGAACATTGTTGCTGTTGGTAAGCTACTATGGAAACTAACTAGAAAGAAAGACATTTTATGGGTAAAATGGGTCAATAGTATCTACATAAAGGACAAAGAGAGAATATGGGATCACACTCCAACAGGAGATTGCAGCTGGTATTGGAAGAAACTGATCTCCCTCAAAGTTCAAATGGCAGGATGGTATCAAAGAGACAAATATCCATTGACCACATCAGGAGAATATTCCATGTCCAGAAGCTATCAACATATGGTGGGGCCTCTACCTAAAGTAAGGGAGGTTAAGCTAATGTGGAGTGCAGTTATGCTTCCTAAACAGAGGTCCTAGTGTGGTTGGCATGTAAAAATAAATCACTAACCAATGAGAGATTGTAGAGAATACTGACTCGTGTGGATGATCAACAATGTTGTCTATGTGATCCAGCACAGATGGAGACACATGCACATCTCTTTGGTCAATGCCTGTGGATTACAAACCTAAGAGGAAAGTTGAGCAGCTAGTTGGGCATAAAAATTCAGAACAGTGAAGCAAGCCAGGTTATCAAGTGGATCAAACGGAGACGATGGAGCCAATTCCAAAAGGAAATAGTTGTTGCAGTATGGGGAGCCATATTATATTACACTTGGCAAGCAAGGAACTGAAAAATCTTTAGAAAAGTAAATGTAGACATAGAGTATATGTTTGCACAGTTAAAAAGAGAGATTATAGATAGATTGGGTACATTGGGTAGGAATAAAGAGCTAGGAAAAGCCAGTTGTTGATTCAGAAGCTATGTAATTATATGTGTTATTTTTGTTTGGAGATCTAGAGTTTGGATCACCCTTCCTAGAAGGTGGCAAAGGCACTAGAGGCTCTTTAGGATGTAAAAATTGCTTTGGTAGTCATGGTAATATTCACATTTATTATTTAGCATTGTTCTTGCTTCATTTGATCTTGTTTTCTTTCTGATGTTCTTACCAAAAAGGTTTCCTTTGTAGTATTGTTCTCCTGATTTCCTGCAATTAACTAGATTAAAAGGATACAGTTAGATTTGCACTATTGTCATCATTGAAACTTAGGTATAACAATCTCTTCATTTTTGATAATGACAATCAAAAGAGTAAACAGAGAATACTTCCCTTTTGTAACTTAAGATGCATGCTCCCACTGAGTTGTTGCTCTGGTTTACTCATCATGTTTCGCCCCCTTTGACATCAATCAAAAAGAAGAAAACACAAGTGCAGATAGAACAGACATAATAATGTTCATAATAAACAAACTAGTTAGGAGCAGAGGTTATGCCTTTAGCAAAGGCACATGGTGATGGTTCTTACATACCAACGCAAAAGTAGTTCACAAAATAAAAACAAGCAGAGAACAAAAAATTGATTTAAGCACACACACACTGCCTTAGTTCCTCCTTAGAAAGTACTTCAGGGTATTGATCACTTTGGTGCAGAAGGAGTCATAAGAGGTTTCAACTTCTTTGGTGATTTTGTCCATCTTTTCTGTCATGGAGTTTAATGCCCCGATTCCTTGTCTCCTTGTGGCTCCCATGTCCATCCTGAGCTTAGCCATATTTGTGCCTGTTTCTTTGGTGACTTCCCTGATCTTGTCTACCTGTTCTTTCATTGCAATGAGCATGATTTTTACCCCATCTAGACTTTGCTGAATCTATTAAAGGTTGTTGGTGGTAGTCGACTGAGGATCTGTTGGTTCAGTGGATGCTTCAACCTATACTGGAGCGCTTTCAACCTTGGCACGTCTGACCCATCCATCGTCACTTAAGGAATAACCTATCAAAGTAAAGGCTATCTTATCATAGGTTCTTGTAATGTGCTTAGATGAAAAAGGTGCCAAATCAACCTTCAACTGCTCTATTTTTCCTGTCTTTCATTGAACTCTATTGATTTTGCAGATTTGCAGCAGAAAAAATCAAAGAAAAGACAAGAATATCAGTATTCACTAGTGGTCAATGCTAGCATCAATACCATCTGGAATAACTGGAACATCAACGAGAATTATAGCAGCAAAAGCGATATCAGCAGTGGCAACAACAAAGCTACTTTAACAGATAACAACTGGCACCTCAGAAGCACCAAATTGTGGAAACAAAATCACCCAAGACTGGAAGATAGAACAAGTCAAAGCAAAATTGAAGAATACTATCATTTGTCATATAGCATACTTTTTGGAAGAATTTTGCATTTTGTTAGAAGTAGAATCAATTGTATAAGATGGACTCTACTTCAAATCATTCCTTTAATAGAATTAGAAACATCTAAATTTTGTACAGTTGATCTAGATTCAACACTCACTGTTTTTGTAAATATGACTGTCGATCCTTCTTATAAGATCGACAGCCACTACATCACTATAGGTCTAACTCACCTTAGTTATCTAGGTACAGTTGGTCACCAAATATGGGTGATCAAGGATGTACACCTTCCCTATATGGAGGTCAGGTCGATGCCCCCCTCCATCATTATACTTTCTATTATTATATTTATGAAAATCAGCCAAACTGCATTAGAATCTGTACACTGTTAGAACACTATCCAGTGGTATTAGCGTGTTATCATGCTCATTCTGGAGGTGGGATAATAGTGTACGGTGGTATAATGCAGTGAGGTAATTTGTTTAAAAAAAAAAAAACCTTTATGACCTCAAGAATATGTGAGATCAGCAAGCCATAGAGTAAACAAGCAGCAGAAAAAGATATATCCATGATACTTTCAAGCATATACTGACAAATACACACAAACCAGTCAAGCCTTTTATTGTTCACAAGATAGTAAAGAACAAAGATATCTCTAGCAGTCAAAGTGCTGAGAGACCCAGTCCTAGGAAGCAGAGTAGTAGCTATCATGTAGGCTAAAACGTGGAGTTCAAACTTGAGATTTTTAGGACCAATGTCAGGGGGGTTTTCAGACAGAAAAGCTTTTTCCTCTTCTAAAGAAACGTCAAAGTCTTTAGGCCAGGAATTTTACACAAAAATATCATAACCATGAAACTTAGCGGAAATTATCTTTTCAAATTGATAGGAATCAAGAACAATACGAGTGCCTAAAACCATTGGTTCCAACTCATCTTTTTCATTAACAAACAAATTTGCTTAAACCATTCTCATAGGCTCTTCATACACAGAAGTTCCAATAGTATCAAACAGCGGGAAAGGCGTTGAAAGTCAAACATAATAGTCACATCATAGTTCAAGTTTTTAATAAGAGAGAGATTTACAGAGCGTCCATAGGCCATAGATTTAGACTATAAGACTCAAACCTTGATTTCTCACTTGGTCCGTAGAAGATTAGTTTATCCGCTGGCCCAAAATCTGTGCTTTTCACTTTCCCTTTCTTGCATGCAGACTTTTGGGGGTTTGCTCCATAGGTCTTTTTCCTGCATTTTTCTAGCTAATAAAAAGATCCTCTGATGAGTCACTACTTTAATTATCGGTTTTGAGGAAGTCTGGATCAAGGGATGATTTAAGGTCGACGGTTCCTTCAGGACTTTGGGTTTTCTGGAATCTTCTGCTTTGTCTTGTGACAGTAGAAGATGAGAGGTTTATTTTTGCCATGGTAGAGGAATTTTGTGAAAAGTGATGGATAATGAGAGAGAAAGGGGTACTAATCTAGGCGTTTGGAAGGTTGAAGGGTTGCATCGGTTAGAGCAGGTTCAGATGGAAGTGACACTTTTGAGGAGTTGCTTCGGCGGCACCAATTGAAGTGTAATAATAACACTCACATCAAATTAATACACTCAATTAAGCAAACTCAGAAAGGAAGTAAAATATTTTATAAAGATACGAAAGATTTCTTTACATAATAGACATAATACCAATCTTTTTACGTAGTAGACAAAATCTTTCTTCCAAAAGAGGTTTTGTAAAAATATCATCAAGTTGAGATTAAGTACTAATGAATTCTAACAAGATATCACCTTTTGCAACATGATCACGAATAAAATGATGCTTAATTTCTATATGTTTTGCCCTAGAATGATGCACAGAATTTTTTGACAGACATATAGCACTTGTATTATCACAGAATATAGGAGTAGAGGTAAGAGATAAATCGTAATTGAGAAGTTGATGCATGATCCAAATAACTTGTGTATAGCAACTTCTAACAACTAAATATTTAGCTTCAGTAGTTGACAAGGCAACACAATTTTGTTTCTTGCTATGCCAGGAAGTTAGAGCATTTCCTAACAATTGGCATGTGCCACTAGTACTTTTCCTGTCAATCCTATCACCTGCAAAATCTTCATCTGAAAAGCCTTTTAAAACAAATTGTTAGAGTGAGCATACCATAATCCTAATTCAGTGGTCCCAATGAGATATCTAATAATGCGTTTAACTACAGTAAGATAAGATTCCTTTGGAGCCGATTGAAACCTTGCACACTTACATACACTGAACATTATATTCGGTCGACTAGCAGTGAGATATAATAAAGATCCAATCATTCCTCTGTACATTGTTTCATTCACACTTTTTCCATTCTTGTCTTCTTCAAGCGTAGTTGTTGGACTCATTGGAGTTCCATTAGATTTTTCATTCTCCATACCAAACTTCTTTATGAGTTCCTTGGTGTATATAGTTTGGCTAATAAAAAAATCCTTTTGGAGATTGTTTGATTTGCAGTCCAAGAAAGAAAGTTAGCTTTTTCATCATGCTCATTTCGAATTCTCCTTTCATAGTATGAGCAAATTCTTCACATAATACAGAGTTAGGGCTCCCAGAAATAATATCATCGACATAAATTTGAGTAATAAGATTACATGAATTTGAGTGCTTAATAAACAAGGTTGTGTCGATATTAACTCGTTTGAAATCTTGATTTAGGAGAAAAGAGCTTAGTCTCTTTCATACCATACTCGAGTGGCTTGCTTGAGTCCGTATAGAGCTTTAGACAGCTTGAATACATGGTTTAGGAATCTATCACTTACAAAACGAGGAGGTTGTTTCACGTATACTTCTTCAAAGATATATCTATTTAGGAAGGCACTTTTTACATCCATTTGAAATAGCTTGATTCCTTTATGAGCAACAAAAGCAAGTAGTATTTGAGTGGATACTAATCTTGTTACCAGTGCAAACGTTTCATCATATTCGATTCCTTCTTGCTGAGAGTAACCTTGAGCAACTAGCCTTGCTTTGTTACAAACTACTTGACCAGACTCATTTAGCTTATTTCTGAAAACCCATTTAGATCCTATAATAGAAGCATTTGAAGGTTTTGGAACCAAATCCCACACTTTATTTCTTTCAAATTGACCAAGTTCATCTTTCATAGCTTTCACCCAGTAGTTGTCTTTAAGGGCTTCATCAACCTTTTTGGCTCAAGTTGTGATATTAAGGCCATGTGAGAGTTGAACTTCTAAGATCTTCTGGTAGTGATACCTTTTTGTGGATTTCCAATGATGAACTTGTGAGGATATCCAGGTTCACTTTTCCATTCATCTTAAATACTTGTGATTTGCTCCTTTTCCATAGTGGTTGACTGTTCAGCAGAGGATGGTTCCTGGATTTCAATGTGCTCCTCAGTTGACTGATTTTGCTAATGAGTCGACTGATCGTGACTGTCTTTTCCTGTAACAACAGACTTTAGGACAATAGAGATTTTCTCATCTTCAGGAAGTTTTTTGTTCCTTAAGCGAGGGTTAGTATCCAAAAAAATAACATGAATGGATTCTTCGATGCATAAAGTTCTTTTATTAAAAACTCTATATGCTCTACTTGAGGGAGAATATCCAAGAAAAATACCTTCATCACTTTTTGGATCAAACTTACCCAAGTTGTCTTTTCCATTATTATGAATGAAGCATTTGCATCCAAATGGGTGGAAGTAACTGATGTTGGGTTTCTTACCATTCCATAGCTCATATGGTGTCTTTTTAAGAATGAGTCGAATTAGACATCTGTTGATAATATGGCATGTTGTGCTTACAGCTTCTGCCCAAAAGTGGTGAGGTAGTGAGTTTTCCACAATCATGGTTCTTTCCATGTCCTACAAAGTTCTGTTTTTATGTTCTACCACTCCATTATGTTGGAGTGATCTTGCGAAGAGAAGTTGTGAGAGATTCCTTGATCATTACAAAAGTTTCAAAGGCTCTGCTTTCGAACTCTCCTCCATGGTCACTTCTGATAGTAGAAATGTAATATCCATTTTTACGTTGTACCTTCTTACAGAAGACTTCAAAGTTCCTTAGGGCTTCATTTATATGACTCAGAAAAATAATCCAAGTGAAACAAGAAAAATCATCTACGATAAGCATATTTTCTACCACCAATGCTAGCAGTTCTAGTTGGACCAAACAAATCCATATGCAAGAGTTGAAGAGGTTTAGTAGTAGAAATAATGTTTTTGATTTTAAAAGATTAACGAGTTTGTTTTCCTAATTGACATGCATCACAAATATAATCTTTTGAAAAATCTACTTTTGGAAGACCAACGACAAGATCTCGTTTAGAAAGTTTTTGAATAGTATGCATGCTAGCATAGCCAAGTATTCTATGCCACACCCAGGGATCATCAAATATAGAAGCTAGACAAATTTGATTACTAAGATTATCCATGTTACTGATAGTATAAACATTCCTGTCTCTATTTTCAGAAAGAATAAGTTTACCTGATTCGTCTTCAATAAACCAACCATGTTTTTTAAAACGAACCTCATAGTCATTTTCACATAGTTGATTGATACTGAGAAGGTTGTAACCAAGTTCATCAACCAAGTATACTTCGTCTACATCACATGTTGAGCTGAGAGGGATTTTTCCAACTCCAATTACATTCCCTTTTGATCTGTCTCCAAACGTGACAGTTCCTCCATCTAATTTGGTGACCGTTTTGAATAGTTGTTTGTCACCAGTCATGTGTTTGGAACATGCGGTATCAAGATACCATTTTCTTTTTCAATTCTTCTTGCGTTGTTCTTGCAAAAAAAAAAAAACAATTTACTTGTTTTTAGGTACCCAAGCTTGCTTGGGTCCTGAATGGTTAATGTTTTGAGTGTTAGCTTTAGTCAAGGCAATCTCTTGTTGTTCGTAAACCTACAATGGTTAGAGGTATGACCGAGTTTTCCTTAGTAGAAGCATGAGGGGTTATTAGAATTTTCAGATGCTTTTTCTCCTCTGATTCTAAACCTGCAATGGTTAGAGTTATGCCCATTTTTACCATAGTGAGTACATGAAGAAGGATTTCTAGTTCTTGTTGGAGATTTATGAGGAACAAACTGATTTAATTTAACAGAAGTATGACTGGTGAATTTTTGTAATCAATTCAGTTGAAGTTGAAGTTCATTAACTTCATCTTGAAGCATATCTCTCTCAATTTCACATACTTCCAACTTCAAAGCCCAAGCTTTCTTTTCTTTTTGGATTTTTCGAAGTTCATTCATAATTTTCTCAATATCTTCAAGAGAAATGTCAATAAATTCTTGAAGTTCATGACAGTTAGGACATGTAGGAAAACGTACCTCACTTGTACCTTCGTCTGCCATGAGACCAAATTCACCTGAGTCTTCATCACTATCTTCATTGATGGCCATGAAGCACATGTTGGCAATTTCTTCGTGATCAGATTCTTCTTCATCACTCCAAGCTCCAAAGGATTTCTTCTTTTGAAATTTCCTAAGTTTCTTTTTCAGTTCAGGGCATTCTGCTTGGATGTGTCTATGTTTTCCACACTCGTAGCATCTTCCATCATTTTTGTCGTTATCATTGTTCATCTTCCCTTTTCTGAAGTTTGTTTTGCCTCTTCTGCTGTTTTTGTTCTTCTTCATCATGCTTGTTACCACTTTGGAGAGCATAGTTATGTTCTTATCTTGTTCTCCTCCTCCTCCTCCTTCTTCTTCATTTTCTGATTCAGCCATGGTTGCTTTGAATACGACTGTCTTCTTCTTTTCTTTTTGGACTTGCCTGTCTAAATGTGTTTTTTCAAACACAATTAGATCACCTCTAAGTTAATCATAGGACATTTTGTCAAGATCCTGACATTCCAAAGCAATGACTTTGGGTTGCCAAACCATGAGAAGACTTCTCAGAATTTTTGTGACATGTTCTCAGCTTTTGATTGGTCTACCAAATGATTTTAAGTCTTCAAGGATTTTGCTGACCTAGAAAAAATTTCTTCTACTGATTCTCCATCTTCATTTGAAATAATTCATAGTCTCGTACTAGAAGATTGATCCTTGTTTCTTTGACTTGGTTGGTTCCTTCATATGTGACCTCTAATTTATCCCACATTTCCTCTGCAGTTTCAGAGCTTGATATCTTTTCATATTCTTCTTCATTAATAGCATTATACAGTAGATTTTTGCCTTAGCATTCACTGTTATGACTGCTGATTCTTCTTCAGTATAATCATCTAAATCAAGAGGATCAGATGATATTATGACTTGACCATTGTCATCTTTCTTTGGCGGAATTGGAAGATTTCTCTTTTTGATCACGCGCCAAACTTTAATGTCATATGATATAGTGTAGGTCTCCATGCGTACTTTCCAGTGAGAAAAGTGTTGATCATTGAAGTACGTGGGTCGTACTTGAGAAGTTCCTTCTTGGAATAGCGCTCCAACGACTGTATTTGATCCTATGATCTTTTCCTTGCTTACTGTTAAGCAAAGTTCGTGAGCCTGGCTCTGATACCATTTGATAGTACAAGAGGGGGGAGGGGGTAAATTGTAGCCGATTTAAAAATCTTAGTTTACTAAGTATGAGTTTAGTCGACTAGACTTTGCGTAGTGCTTGATTTCAGTAGAGATAAATTAAATGAACAGAAGGTAAAGAAGACACATCAGTTTTTATACTGGTTCAGTACCGGTGTGGTATCTACGTCCTGTTCCCTTGAGTCACAAGGGTTCTCTTAGATCTTGATAAATGCTTACAACAGTGATGGTTTTAGTACGTTCATTACCAATGATATACAGCAACAGTAATTCTTTGCGGTGTTGACACAACTCTTGTTTTGTGTTCTAACTCTTCCTATCTTTGTACTAAGAATTAGAAAGGCTTAGAAACAGATGATGTAGTTGCATACTGAATCCTCGAGTTTTCCAATCTTCTTATAGGAGAGTTTTGAATATCCATCGTAGATTGACCCTTGATTGAGGCACAAAATATTCTAAGAGATTTGACCCAAGGGGTGCCTCCGAATCCTGCACAATAGATAGGTTGGATTTGTTTACGTCCTTCTTTTTCATATTTATAATCAAGGGGGTGATTTGTGGCTTGACATGATCGATCAATCTTCAGTATCTTCAGATTCTGAATCAATCCTTGAAGTGGCTGCACTTGATTTCTTTCCTTTCTTTTTTTGATAGCCTTGACGTCCTTTGATTTTGTTTACTGTTTGATGGCCTTGACGTCCTTTGATTTAGTATTGTTCTTGCTTCATCTGATCTTGTTTCCTTTCTGATGTCCTTACCAAAAGGGTTTCCTTTGAAGTAGTATTGTTCTCCTGATTTTCTGCAATTAACTAGATTAAATGGATACAGTTAGATTTTTACTATTGTCATCATTGAAACTTAGGTGTAACACTTATGTAATAAGGTCGATGACTCGCATGAGCCAATCAGAATCAAGCAAGAGAGTCCATATGTAGCTACACTGTCCATCCTCTACCACTATAAATAAAGGGGTTACATAACTCTCTAGGGACATTGGGAGTTGGAGAAGAGCATTTCGCAATTGGTGAAGGCATCCGCAAAGAGAGAGATCAATCATCAAGTGCAAAGTTCTTCAACAAAGGAGTGATCAAGGGCTACATCTTCTTACATTCGAGAAAGACGCTTCTCAAGCCCTCGAATCACATAGAATCTCATAGAGGAGAATTAAGGGGTACAAAGAATTGTACTCACAAATATTTATCAATAAAATCTCTTCTTCATACTATTTTTGTTGCAGTTTATTTTTCATACAACAAAAATTTGTTGCGAACACGTTTATCTCAAAGAAAGGATTATAAAATTTATTGGTTCAACCTATAAAAATTTTAACATCAAATTCAATATATTTTAAAAGTTATGTATATTTTTATTTATTTTAAATCTATGTTATATATTAAAAACATTGATTTCAAATAAACCAATAATCTAAAGCTGCATCCTCCCCTGATTTGGCAACTCAAATGTTGTCGACCCTGAATGGTTAACTACAGTCCCATAAAGCGATCTAATTTGGGAGTTTTTTTTTTTTTGTGGTTCATTTAAAATATTATTTTAGTTATAAAATCTTTTTCACAATAGATTAATAAAAATAATATATATGACGTGTGAATAAGGCATATAAAAATTTTGTAGATCATTTTCTTCAATTAAAATTGTAAACATACAAAGAATATTATTTCCCCATGTCTAGGCGATGCCTAAATATTTTTATGACAAACCAACCATAAAAATTTTAAGAAAATATTTTTTAATTTTTTCAACTTTAAGAAGAGCTTACTATAAGATTGATCTCTTGATTCACGAACTAAATTCTTGGGTTTGTACAAAAGAATGAGACTTGCAGGCGTTGTGAAGCTACTAAAGGTAGCTGCTTATTTACTTGTTAATATATCTGTCCAATTGCTAAATAACTTCACATAGACATGGGTAAACTCAATAAAACTCAGTGGTCTAACTAAAATCAAACTTTCTTAAAAGGCTTAAGATTTTTCATTAGAGAAAAAATGGAACTTTCATATATAATTTCTTATATAGCTTTTTGAGATATGAAATTACTAATATTTATTTATAATTTATTTCATATAGTTCTTTTCCTAATAAAAATGTAATGTAACTCATCATTTAATCTTTCTCGAGATATTATTTATAGAGCTTCAAATTTATGGCAAAACGGGAGCCAAGTTTTATGTAACCTAGTTCATATTTTCTAGTTAACGTATTTAAATTTTAATATAATATAGAAAAGGAATATATGCATACGTAGTCAAAATATGAAAAAATAGCAAATGTGAAATTAAAAGAAAAATGTAATAAAAGTTAGAACAGTAGGACGTGTTTTTAAAAGTTGATCACTTAATACCTGCTTTAAATGCTAGGTGTAATGCTTGAAAACTTCAGAAAGAATGAAAAGAAATATGCGATTTAATTAATTCAATGTCCTTTTCCATTTTTATTGAGAGAATAGTAGCTTAGTAGAAAGAAGAAAAGTACAACGTACAAGTTTCATTATGAGAATTGATGTCATCAGAACGTAAAACCCAGCGATCACCACCAAGCACATGGCTAAATAGTTTTATTTCCCTTTTTATAAATATTTTATACTCCCTTTGTTTCACTTTTTTATCATAACTTGACTTGGAACAAAATTTAGTAAAAAAAATAAATATTTTTAAAATTTTTGATTTTAAACATATTATAATACTAGTTTAAAGATACGCGTGTTGCACGTGCACTTTATCGTTGAGTGTAACTATCTTTAAAATTACATAATATTTAATATATATTATTGAATTGTAAATTTAATTAAAAGAAAAAATTCAAGCATATGGAAATGATGAAGATTAGTGACATTTAGCTAACTCAACAAAGAGAAAAAGTCTTACTTCTACAATGTCCTTAAAAAAATCTCACACAATATATTATTCTCATCAACTCCCCGTTATATCGGTATGATTATAGAGTTAAATTAAATTTAAATAATTTGGTTTTCGGAATGTCATCCATTTAAAAATAAATTTATATCACAATCTTGCATTTTGTTGTCTTCATCATGTCGAGGAAAAGCAAACAGATTGCAAGACAAATAAATATAAACATAGGCTTAAAAAGGAATTTTCAATTGGTTAAAACTTGTTGACGACAGTTTAGACGCGGGATTTGAATAATTAATACTAAAGTTTTGTTTTTGTGTGTCATAGTTAGTCTTTAGTAATTACATAGATGAACAAAAGGCCAAAAGAACGGCCAATGTGTAATTTGAACTTTCTTAAATTTACATAAATTTTAAGAATTAATATTTTTATTAATTAAATTCTTGCTATTTTTCAATCAACCTACATCACAATTTACGATGCGTTCAGAATGGTAATCTTAATCAAAAAATTTATTTGCATATTAAATATGTATTTATTCAAAGAGAATGCATTGAAATTGAAATTGAAAATAGAAGTCTATACTCTATATGAATTTGTTTCGGTCACTTTTCCAATGTTAATTTACAAGTGGTATTATTATTCAATTTTTACGTCAAATAAGGTAGGCATTCGATTCCTATTCAAATTAGGCCTGTTATATAAAAGTTTCCATATTAGACATGAAAGTCACAGTAAGTATATACGAGCTATTCCCTCCATCTCATATTAATAGTCATGGTTACTAAAAATAGTTGTCTCAAATTATTTGTCATTAGTCTCATAGTAATAATCATGGTTACTAAAAATAATTGTCTCAAATTATTTGTCATTTTAGAAGTTCAAGACAAAATTGATTGTTTTTTTTTTCTTTTTACCCTTAGTAATAATTGTTCTTGCAAATAGAGATATACACTACTAAAAATCAGGTGAAAAGCAACCGAAAAAAGCGACCAAAGTTGGTCAATATTTGCAGAAAAGCGACCAAAAAGCGATCACAATGGCCTGGTCAGTATTTAGGTGGTCACAAACAAATAGCGACCAAAGTTGGTCGCTAATTTGCGACCAACATTGGTCTCAAACACAAAAGAACCAAACATTCCGGAAAAACATATAGAGACCAACTTTGGTCGCTTCTTTTTATTTTAAATTAATTTAATCCGGTCAATAGCGACCAAAACTGGTCCCTAAATTAATTATATATTTTTTTAAATTCTAAAATAGCGACCAACTTGAGACCAAAGTTGGTCGCTATTTTTGGTTCATTTTTTTCAGAAACTGCCTGTTTTGGGAGCTACACCACCTGCCAGTTTTACCAAATTCCTAAAATAAGCATTTTATGCCATGAAAACAACAACAACGACAACAAACAACAACGAGAATAACAACAACAATAAACAACATCATTAAACAACAACATTAAACAATAACAAGGTTTAAAGTTCAAATGAACTTATACATTATATAAGCTGTTATTACAATTCAACGTCTACTAGTGTCTACATCATGAGCGTCATCGCCGGATGAAGTGTCATCATCAAGCTGACCATCCGGCGATGATTCACGTGACCGGGGAATCGGAAAAGAGCCAGAAGCCAAGAGAGATTTGAGCTGCTCTTGTACAGCAGCATACTAAGCATCTCTAAGTTTTTCTCTCTCCTTCTCTCTTTCTTCTCTCTCCTTCTCTCTTTCCTTGGCAGCTTCTAGCTCGGATGTTGTCACACCTCTTTTCGTACACTTCCCGGGAGAAAATGTATAAAAATGAGTTTTTCCAATTAAAGTGACATTGATCGAAATGGGATTATTGAATTATTTTCAAAGTCGCCACTTGGAAATTTAAATTGGTGTTCCAAGTCACCGGATTTATCCCAGATCGAGGAAAAGTTCGACTCTCATAAAGAAGTCTGCGAACCAGAAATTCTAAGTAAGGAATTCTGTTAACCCGCGGGAAGGTGTTAGGCACCCTTGGGTTCCGTGGTTTTAGCACGGTCGCTTTATTGTTATATCGGCTTATTATCTGATTTTAAATACCTGTTATTATCCTATAGTGCATTTCACTTT